>JANHFX010023871.1:0-15917 GCA_027560015.1 Chloroceryle amazona
CTGCCTTTCACTTTCCTGCACCCCGCAATGTGTTACACAAGATCCAGCAGTGATCTTTGTCTGCATACCAATCCTTGCTAGTAACTCTAAATATCTGGTGTTATCACTGCTAGCAGCAGACACTGCCCGTGAAAACAGACTGCTGACTTCAGAAAGTGCAGTTAGTTAGAACTGAGCTGAAAAGTAAAATCACTGAACAGAATTAGTTCCGTTCTCACTCAAACCAGAACAATAAGTTATGAATTTTCTGTCTTTCTCTGAAAACTAAAGTTAAAAATTAATATATCTCACATATTTGGGGCAGCAGAGTATTTATGACTTCTCTGAAAAAGAAGTAGAGCTTTTTTTGCCATTTTGTGACCATGGAAGATAATAGAGCTCGTGAGGAAATAATATGGAACCACAGACTTCGAATCAGAATATCTGCAGCCTTTGGAGTAGGGAGAAGAATGAGGATTGACCAGGTGTCCTGAAGTCTGGTATTTCCTCACACTTCAGTCCCTACAAAATGTTAACATTTTGGACACATTGTTGGATGCAGATGCCCACTTTTTTATGTGATAGAAAAGACAATCTCTTTCTATTATATACATACGATCAAAACTTTAAGTACATGGAGATACACTAGTGACAATCAATATGTCTAGGATATTTAAACTGACCATACATACATCCCTCTTCCACGTGAACTAGGCTTAAAGTAGTAGTAGTGACAAATTTTCTGTTTTGCACTGGAATGAACTAGAAGAATCATAGGTGCAAAGGATGTGCTTATACACACACTAGTTATAACACTTCTTTTATATGTATAATTATATTTTTTTCATGTGTAATTACAGTTAGTGATACTCTTCACTCATGAAATCTATACAACAAATACCATTACTACATAACTAAGATTACTGAAATTTTAAAAAATATCAAAAGACACTATTAAGTGATGATAGAATATTAACATTTATAAGGCAATAGAGAAGTGTAAGAACTGTAGGTTAGAAGCCCTTATAGCTATTGTGTCAAATCCACACCAAAGCCATCAGCTATTTACACCTGAAGAGAAGATATACTCAAAGATAACTAAATGCAATCAGATGTAGCTTGGTTCACACGTGAAATAATAATCATAAATTTAATTTTTCTTCTGTTAATAGTTTTTCTGAAAGGTGAAGCCAAGTACTGAAAAATTCATGCAAGAAAGGAAACAGAGTAGTATCCTGTCTCATCCCACTCAGTGGACAACGAGGGAGGTGAATCTTTGGGATCTCCGAAAGAGGCTGTCCCTGCACAGCCGGGCTGCCAGGGCGGCAGAGTCACAACAATGACTCCGAGGAACAATAACAACAATTTATTAGTTCTCCCTAATGGAACACTATGGATAAAAGTGTTAATTTTTGTAGGCGATTATTTTACGGCGCGACTAAATTTTGAGAACGAGAAAGAAGGAGTTATTAGAAAAGAGGAGAAGATGGAGTGAGAGAGTGAATAAGAGAGAGAGAAAGATAAAGAGAAGTTTATCACCATCCGTGGATCAGTCCAAGCCTTCAGTTGTTCCGTGGTGTGTTCACACCGATCAATATTTTTCTGTCCCTTTATACCCTTGAGATATCTGGGTGGCATTCCCAGTTTTCCACAGGGAGTGGTGTTGATTTGCATGAGCTCCATAAACTAGAAGTAATGTGATGCCTGCCATCCACCTCCCCCATGGCACAGTCAGCAGCACTTAACTAAAGGGACAGAGTCCCACCTATGCAGAATTTATCTCTTCCTTTTGTTAAGGCAAATCTGCAAGGAGCCAAAGGAGGGGCACAGAGACATTGGGATCAATCAACACCTCTTCATTCCAGACAGGTCTTTCCAGACCTTAATCACCTCACAAGGCCTGAAGCACACAATAGCTGGGCTCTTACATATCCATAGGGCTGACTCCTGCAGGTCAGTACTGTTTGGCTTCATCCGTTTTTCAATAAATAAATGAAAAGAGTAACTGAAGCCACTATTTATCTGAATACTATTAATCCTTTTATATTTCTATTTTTTTAATGTTATTAGTTATTAACAGCTTGTTAGTTTAAGAACTGGCCACTTTAAAGTATGTGGTAATTGTTTGAGGGAACTGGAAAGGTTCTGGTGATTTAGGTGTGCATTCCTATAGCTCGACAGGTTGCGGGGATGAATTCCATCATCAAGCAAGGATAGTGTTTGAATTTATTACAGAATCACAAAATCATTTAGGTTGGAAGAGAAGTCTTGAGCTCTAGTCTAACCCTCCTCCTTATTCCTCAGCCCTCTTTATGTAGAGTCAAGATCTGCATTCTAAAATCCGCATTAACAGTGCTTTATTCTCGATAATGGGTAACAGGTGAGAGGAAGAATGGAAAAGCTGGAAGAGCTGGTTTAGGGAGAGCTGAGAAAAGACATGTGCATAACATTTTACTACACATGGAAGTAACCTTGCAATTTTCCTCAGCATTTGTCCCTAGAGAATAATTTGCTTCTTTCTAAAACGAATTTTTTAAATATTGTTTCTTTAATTTACATGTAGATTCTATTTTATCTCCAATAAAATATTTTATATGTTTACTAAGTCCATGAACTGTATTTATCATCCAATATATACACACTGTATGTCACATTAGGGCACAACACAGCACCCAAGTTTTACAAACACTGGTCAGCTGATGTACAGGATGTATCCTGTCAGGTGCAATTGCTTATTCACTTAGACAAAACTGGAGCCTTGGGCTCTGATTCGTAATTCCCATTTTGATACTTACAAAGTTCTCCTTCCAGTCATATTGTGCACATTTTTTTGATTTAAAAAGATGTTTTCAGAGGTAGGTCACTGTTTTCATGTCCTCTTTGCATGAGTTAAAATGTTCAGCTGGGACCCAAATAGTAAAAGTTGTTAAGCATCTGAAGCAAGATGTTGAGAAATCTTGAATTCCTGCTCTATCAAGATAGATTAAATGGTAAACAGCACTCAAGTAATCAAAACTCTGATTTTTAGTTTCCTTTTAAAGAATAAAAGGTCCCCAGAAAGCATTTTCTTCATTCCTCTTCATCCAGTTTTCCCTTGTAATTCAAAAGCAAATATGACTTGTTTGTTATATCAAACTGAGGTGGAGGTGAACCAAAAGATCTACTCTCAAATGGGAATCATTAAACATACAACCATGAATTATGCAGTGAACTTAATCTGATCCCGTGCAAGGAGGACACCTAACCCATTGCAATATTAATGTCACACTGCCCCTCCTGCCCCAGTATGCTCAAACTGACATAAACCAGCTTGAAAAAAAACTCCTATTAGACATTAACAATTTTCCATGCAGGTTAGATTCTTGTCAGATAAACTCTGAGTTAAAACATCCCATTTACATGGTACCTTGTTTCCCAGAAAAGGAAGTTCAGATAAAGCCACAGAAATCCAATCTGTGAAACATTAGGGGAGTCTGAAGAAATTCCTCTTTCCCCCCAGTGTGTTCTCTTATTTTATATGTCTGAAAAGGGGATATCTGCATTTGTGGTGAAAGGGTTGAAGATATCTCAGTGAATAATAGGAGTAGAAAACAGGGATACACAGTACATTCATTTATAGGCATATAGGCATATGAATACGCACACACGAATCCATTTTAAACTTAATGCTTAAAGTATTTTAAAGTTAGGAAGGCATTTGCTTCAGAATTATGAGGTAGAACTGAGAAATCAGCATTAAAAACTCTACCTTTTGTATATTACCACAGAAGTACTGTTCTTCACAATTTTACCCACAATAAAAGTCACCTTCCTGTCTTCATAAGGCACATTTTATTACTTAGCTCGCCTTAATCCTTGTTTCACACCTGTTCCAAAATCTCATTCCTCTTTTCTCTGTACAGTAAGATGGTAAAGCATTAATGCATGGGGCTAGCATGTGGTCCATAATGTGGTAGTAATTCTTGTTCATGCAAAGGCAAATGTTAATATTGGTTTAATCTTACACTGAATACAGAAGACACTTCACTCAGCACATGACTATTTACAGTTGTGATTTACAAGCAAGGAGAGGATAAGACAAAATTCTTGTCCTTCCAAAAGGAGTAAGGATGGAGATAGTCCCCTAATGGATTACAAGTATGTTAATTTTGGGTAATCTATTTAAAGACTTAGAAGATAGCCTTATGAAATGGAAGCAAGTGAAGCAGATTTCTGGAACTGATCCTCCAGGTTCCTGGCCACTTCTTTTATGCTGAAGTTTCTTATTTCTTAATATTTTGGGAATTGAGCACTCTGCAAAACTGAGTCTTACACCTCTGGGTTTCAAATTATTTCAAACTAACCACCACTAAGATGGATCTATTTCAATGAGTCTTTCTCTAGTACAAATCTTCTAAAAAATACTACATAGAATCCAGAGAAGAAGCTGAAATCTATGATGAAATTTATCTCCTTCAAATCAGACTCTCTTCTTGTATTCTCTTAACCTCATTTTGCCCTTTCTTACTTCTACTCTGGTTTCTTTTCCTCACTTTGTCACCTCTTAAAAATGCTCTGTTTTCTTATTGATGGTAGAACTTAACATATCAGTCTGCCATATACTAGACATTGAAATTATTTGTGAATCAGATTACTTCAGAAACCATTGTAAGAAAGAATGATATCCATTATGGTATGGTGATACTTTTAAAATACTAGGTTTGCCCATTAAACCCCTGAATTTAAGTTTAAGTTTAAGGTTAAATCAGACTGAGCTAACAGACTTTTCTGAATTACATTTCAGACTGAGCTAACAGACTTTTCTGAATTACGTTTCATTTTATTTAATTCATGAGATGAAGAACTGTGATAGTTTGCCTAAATTCAACCCTCTATATTTTAAAAACACAACCACGTGTTTTGTGTCAGCGATAAAGCAATGACTTATTTTGATGGCATGACAAATAAACTATTTCATAAAAGAATATGTAACTACAAAAATTAAAAGAAATTAGGATTTCTTAGTGGTCCCCTCATACTCTGAATCTGATTAAAAATTACTACTGTCAGTGAAGCCTTCAGTTCAATGGGTTTCAAGATTAGACCTAATAAGAGGAAATTCACTGTTTACTGAATATTCAAGAATGTTCATACTACACAGCTGAAGAATCAGTTTCAATATAATCAAGTTAAATTATCATGTGTACATATAGTGGCAAGCCTGGCATATTTAATATCAACAAAACCACTCCAAGTTATTAAAGAAACAGGCCAAAATCAGAAGTGAATTTACCTGCAGCTGTCAAATCACAGTCCAAATGAAGTCCCAGTTTGGATTAGTATATGTGCTTATCCATTACTTATGCAAGAGAAATTTCTCTTCAACAGGGGATTTAATTTCTTGATTTATTTTAAGATTTTTTTTTATATTTCCTAAGTATCAATTTTGTATTCTACATCATCTCTCACCATCAGCCTATTTCCAATACAAGAAAATACTAATTTGGAACAGCTTTTGTTTCCCTTAACTATCTAGACCATTGGTGAATGAAAAGCTGTCAAGAATAGTTGAGTTTCCATGTTCTGTAATAGCTTGAACTAATTAAGATTTGAAAAATTGGATGTGAAAAAAACATGTATGGCAAATAGTTTACAAGTTAGCAGGCATTTAGTATAAAATATATTATGGAGTTGCACTCATACAAAATAGAGATGTTGATGTTAGATCACCTTTTTCCTGAAAAACAAACCAAAACTGTTATTATGCAGAAAACAACAACAGTTCATTTACAATTGCTTTTCTATCTCAGACTTCATCCAATTAACTATAAAGCTTCTGTAAATCTTTTGTGGAAAATTAAATCTGATTATAAGGAGCTTTATCAGTACACTGGGTGAAAAAGGATCTACAACTGAGATATTCAATGAGAACTGGATATTAGATTAAACATTGTTCATCAGAAAAACATTCTTGAGGAACTGCAAAGAAATTATGAAGAAACAACAACTTTTACAGGACCAATCCTCTACTTGCATTTTATTTTCTCTTGTAGGACAAATGTCCTTCTGCCATTGATTTTTCTTTAGTCTAAATTCAGGATATTAATCCTTTAAAAGTTCAGGAACTGAGCACCGATTCAGTAAGACCACTTCCAATAAATTGTGAGAGAAGGATAAGAAAAGAAGAAAAAGTAATAAAATTACTAATAAGAAGAAAGAGTTAATCACTAAGCTGTATTTTTATGCCATAGCACAAGAACAAAGGAACTCAACAAGGTTGACAAGTTTATCTGTCTTGGTAGCATTCTCTCCAAACCAAGAGCAAATGGTATTGTAATAGCATTTCTAAAGAGAGTTCATCCTTTGGTCATTTGCAAACTTATGTTGTAGTTTGCTGTGGATGATAATGTTCTAATTGCTGCTCTTCTATAGTTATCTCAGTCTATAATTTTACCAGTATGGTCCATGCATAAACATTATTATAAACTTGTGTGGCTATATAAACAGCATATATACTATGCAGAGAACACCTAGGTAAACCGCCAGGATGGAAAACTTCAGGATCCTTCTGCAGATTTTTATGGCTGGTTTGTGTATGGCAAAAGTACACCTTTAGGCCAATAAAAACCTTTTTGGAGTACCTTTAAATACTTCTGTAACACTGCAAAATACTATCGGTACTTGAGAGAGAGTGAATTTCAGGTAAAACAAAATCCAGAGGTAAAACAACTGTGCCACAGAGTTTGTATTAAAGTGAAAAGAAACAAACCAGAGAGAGAAGAAAAGTGGAAAGAATAAATTACTATCTTCCAAATAGCCAAAATTCAGAAGGGGATCTGTCTTGTAACAATGTATGTTCCTTTCAAATTAAATAACGTAAATATATGTATTAAACCAGAAAAACTGTAGCCATTGACTGTGATGGACAACCATGTCCTAATGGACAAGCCAGTAATTGCATTCTGATTACACCATTACCTTTTCAGTTTTTTGAACATAGAAAAGAGACAACAAATAATATGACCACAAATGTTATTATGCTACAAAACAGAAGTAGGAGGGTGGTATAACAGTTAGGTGTAAAGAAAACCAGTTAATTCTATATCACATATTGCTGTTAATCAGTATACTGCCTTATTTTTTTTATTTTTTTCTTCCCACTGCACGTCACACTTCTATTGCATTTACCACAAATCCATCTTTAGAACTAGACTTATCATTGGTTCTTATTTACAGCTGCATTTTTGGAGAACCCCTATAGCATGAACACAGATTCAATGCTATAATCCTTTTATCACTCTTCTGGCAGGCCATATCTAGTTTATCTACTTTGCCCAGACATGCCAGCTGTGCCATCTGCTTGCAATTTTAATTTGAGCTGTCAGAAATAGAGACCTCAGTCATTAATTATTTTATGAGGAGTTTCATTGTTGATCCATAAGAAGACCAAGTATTTGTGAGTTTAGCATCTCCAGGGAGCACACAGAGACCACTTTCCCCGCACAGCTGTATGTGAGGCAGCTCCAAACACATGCAATTCAAAATCACCTGCTGCGCTGCTTTCTCCCATTAAGAATTCCATATCCACTTGGTGCAACCTCTGGGATAGGGTAAGAGCAGCACAGGGTTTCCTGTGGAACATGTATAATACTTATTGACATGGTTTAGATTTTTTTCCCTCACCCAAGAAGGTATGTAAGTCTACAATTAGGTCTGCATTGTTCTAAGGTGCAGACATGTAATTGGTTTTGAGTGTGGCTTGTTTGAATTAGTAATGACTCTGCTAGGAGGGCTTTGGGGTCTGCTGAACAAACAGCTGCAACAAGCTACTCGGCTCCATTGCAAGCAAGATCATGAACTGTCAGAATTATCAAAAACTCAGGATACAAAGAACTGTTTGTTCATGCAACAGACTGGTCTAGCAAGATAAACCATGAGATAGTGAATGGAACTGCTATATTTCTTGTAGCATCCAAAAATTATATTTTCCACTATTTTTTGTTGATTCCATTTGATTTCATGCTTGCACCTTTGAAGTAGATCAAAATACCAGAAAAAATATTTGTTTCTTAGCTTTTTATTAAAGGAATTCCTTGACTCAGTTTTCTGGATTTTTAAAACCTAATTGATAACATTTACTTCTGTTGCATAAGAAATATAAATGTTGTATTTTTACAATAGTCCTTGGAAATCCCACTTAAAAAGTTTCCTATTTGAAGTCCCATTAAAATGAACAAAAATAAACCCTCCTCTCTCTGAGAGCTCTAAATGGGGAGTAAGACACCAAGTAACAGGTGAGCAAACAGCCTAATGGAGGAATGAAGTGGGAGGACAGCGAGCTATCAATGCAGGTGTTGTTTCATAAATTGTCACAGACAGCTCAGTAATAAGGAGAGAGGATCAAGTAAGGACTATATTCTGGTTTGTGTTTCAGCAAGATTAAAAAAAAAAATTAAAAAATCTCCTCTCCAGGATGTTCAATGATAAAGTTTTAGTGATAAGCCTTCTTTTCCTTAAGACCTACAAGTTCCTGCTCTATTACAAAACTGAAAAAAATCATTGTCACGCCATAAATTTTATGCATTGGTAACTATATTCTGCTTCATTTTCTAGGGTTAACTAGACAAATTAATATTAAGTTTTATAAGCAACATTACAATTTTCATTTTTGGTTGAATTTGGGACAAAAAAAAAATTAAAAAATACTGGGATGCAGTGGAATGAATCAAACTTCTTGTTTCCCCCGAAGTAGCAATAAGTTACGATCTGACTCATTTATAGGGGACATGAAATCAATTCATGTCCTAGTCTGACACTCTTTCTAGGTAAGCGATTTCAATACTGGAATATGGAATCAGTATGTATGTTTTTTCCATTGTTGTTGAAGGAGTCGTCTTTTGCATAAATTCATTTACACAGGAGACATGTCAGCTCTTTCTAATGAAATCACATGTTATCAAAAGTCATGACTATGTCTGCTATCTTATAAACATACCAATAATAATAATAATACTCTTTATTATCTATTGTCTGGTTTTACTAAGTATATATGTGGCATACAATGGATTTTCTTAATATTCAAAAATTCTCTTCTAATATTGTTGAGCATCGACTGACAAGCTTAACTTTTACATGTCATTGAATACTAGATTGTGGTAGTTATTTGGTTGCTCTTTTTTTGAAATAAAAAAAAAAGTAATGGTAAATTTTTAAGCTTCAAGATAGAACTTTATAACATTGGATAGCTGTGAGTCAGGAAAAGTTACAACCTGTGTTTAACTTTTATTTATAAAATTTATTAAAAACTAGTTCAGAGTAATTCGAAGTGAGAAGCCACTGAGTAAAGAGATATATTTACAGGGACAGCATGGAGAATAAAAACAAAAGTGGTAGCTAAATTATCTTTGAAATGTTGGTGTAAAATATTCTTTACAAAAAAACTATGTGAGTATATTCCAATTTCTTCCAGTCCTATTTATTCCATAGGTTTACAGGAATGCTAACAGGCTGGCAGGATCAATAACCTCTGAGGATTTCTGGACAGCAGCATCAATTACTGTGCTGTCCCCCAGTGAAAAACAGCTGCTGATATGATGATTTATTAAGCAGCATGGCTGCCCTGGAAGAAGACAAAAGGCCTTATTCTTCTCTCATTTACCCATACATAAAACCAGAAGAATTTCATTGACTTCAAAGAAGCTACTCCTGCTTTACTGAAGAGTGAAAGAGATCTGAATCAAGTTTGAGTTCTGTATGCTGACAGGTTAAAGGAAACTGTATCCATTACACAGTTAGTGTACAGAACAAAGCAGATCTGACCACTCATGAGCTCCTTGCTGGGATAAATTGTTTATTAAATGATGAAAGATGTCAAAAACTAAGCAGATGAGAATATAAATAATATTTCTCCATTAATCATCTAGAAGGTCATTCCTTAACAACAGACAACACTGTCATTCTTAAAATCTACTCCGAACAACTAAAATGTAATACTCTTGAGGAAAGAGTAACTCAACCAGGAGCAGTGTCTGAGGCAGGTGTTTCCTTATGCTTCTGTTTTTAAATTGTGACAAATGATTTATGAAAATCAAAATGACAAAACTAAAACTGACAAGTGAGAAGTTTTAATTAGAGTTAAAAACTGTCTAGATTTTTCATTCAGACTGATGACAAAGCTGGGAAAAGGAACTCCATAAGCCTTGTCCAGTACTTTTTTCACTAGGCAAAACAGCCTCTCTCACAATACACTTAACACAGTTCCAAAAAGGGAGGATAAATTACAGTCTTATCTGAAAAGCAGCAACAGAAAGGCAATTAAGATTAGAAATTCAGTTTCCACATTTTAACAGGCTCAAGCAAAACTGAACTGATCTGTGCTAATGAAGAATATAGTTCACCAGGAAAAGAGGGATGTAATATTTTGAAATTTTGCACTAGACTTATTTTCCCTGCTTCACTTTCTAAAACAATATTCATCAATGAAAGCCAAAGTAATTTGATTTCAAAATAAGGTCCATTTTAAAATTACACATTGCTGGTAAATTTGTGTATATATTTTCCTTGTACACAGTTATTAACTACTAGTACTGTCAAAGCTGCAGGGAAGCAAGTGTAGCAAGAGAAGTTGCAAATTACAGGTCAAAAGTATTTCAGGGTCTTGGATGCAAGTTTTGGCTTTGGATGGAATATACTCACAGGATGAGATACACAAACTGAGAAAAATTTGGCTGCCTGAAATTTATATGCAATATATAAGTTTCTAAGATCTGAATTGTCTTTAGGGTCCTATTTTTGCATAATCATTTACTAATACCTAACATTGCTCTGACTTAAAAATTTATTTTGAAAACTTTCATTTAGATAGAAAGATTTCCAATTTAACCTATGCCTCCATTTATTTATTTATTTAGGTACTTTGATGCTAGAGAAGATGAGCATCTACAGAATATGTATGACATAAGTTCAATATCCAAGTGTGAACATGACAGAGGTTGTATGATTCCTGGCCTTTAAAAAACTTTTGTACTTCAGTATAAAGGTACCCTCTTGACAAAATTTTGCAAATTTGGTATTGATTTAATTTCTGCAAAGCTTCATAAATTCTTTTTGAAAAAATGCTGTGCTAATATAATCAAACTATTATTAATAACAACAGTAATCATGACAAAGATACTAATCAAAATATGTAAAAAAAGGAAAGAAAGTAGTTTTGAACTAAAAAAAACCCTTGAAAAGTAGTTTTATTGTGTAGCTACAGAGGAGGAAAATCTACAAAATGCCACTGCTATGCAAAGTGATTTCAGAAGAGAGGGATAAAACCAAAGAGTAGGATGGGTTATTAAGCATAAAATCTTCAGCTGGGGTAACTTTCACAGGACCGCAGAAAAGCAAGTGGATACTCAAAAAGCTTGCTGGTAGAAAACTGTACTTTACTACAATACCCTGGGAACTAAGAAATTGATCAGTAAGATCAGTAAGATATGTAGTATATGCATGCTGTGCAAGCACACATGACTCATCTCTGATTTGAAGCATACATCTAAACTCTGGGTTCACATGTCCCAATTACATATCCTGATCCAATTATGACATTCTTCTATTTGTTTTCAAAATTGGATGAATAAACATCCCTTGGTTAAACAAGGATAATCTACTAAATATGGAAAGTAGTTTTGATTATTTATTACTGTTTGTAGACTAGTGTTTAAAGGTCCTTATGAAAAGCAGACCTTTGCAGGCAGTACATAAACACAACACAGGATCCTGCTCTAAGAAGCTTATAATTTACATGAGGAGGAAAAAAATCTGGTCAAAGAGTAAATGGCAGTTTGAGGGCAATTTCTGGTAGCTCTTCACTTCCTGTGATATTTTGTTGTTGTATCTTAGTAATTGAAGAAAGGATTTTACATAGATGGTGTAAATTCAAAAAAAATGTAAGAGCAAACTTCCAGCCAACTATTTGATGTAGCTCACAGTCCGATTTATTAATACTAGACATGTAAGCACACAGGTGGGACTAGAAGCTAAAAGGCCGCTGAAAACTCTGAACTTTCCCAGCATATCACAATTACAAAACCACATGTGTTAAAAGACTGTGGCTGGATGCTAAAACACACACACACAAAAAAAAAACACTAAGCAAAATAAACCGGCGCACTTAAACGATTTTTTAATTGGGGTCTGTAATTTCACTTGGATTTCAATGACAAGCAGGTCAAGAGAGTTTTTCAGGTTTGATTTGAACACAGAAAACCTTTGCTGACTACTGAAATTAGCAGTAAAGTATTGAGAAAAACCCATTCAAGACAAAATTTTTAATGACAATATTCCACTGAAATATTGCAGTAAATTGCAACTGTTATCATGTAGACTCAGGTCATTACTGGAGAATTCCATATGTTAGTTAGTGAAAGAAAAGGTTATAATAACAATGTAAAAATGACAAATATTCAAAGAATGATGATGAAGCCATAAAACCCGTTTTATGCCAGCAGTAGAGATACTGGAAGTAACTCGTGTGTTTAAACAAATTAATACTGAAGTGTGTGTGATCTAGGCATCCTAGGTCCCTTTCACAGGCAGTGGAGATAAAAGACTACCTTCCAAAGGCAGCTCATCTAATCACAAGATAAATGTCTAGAAGAAGCCAGAGGAATCACGGTCTGTCTGTTGTGTGTCTCTTCTTTGACTTTAATGGGACTGTAGGAGGATTAACTCAGACTTACACAAATTTATGCTGTGGAAAGCACCAGATAACACTGTGTTAGAGTTTTAGAGCCAGTTTTTGCAGTGTCTTTACCTACATATTGGATCATTTGTTAAATATACATGGAAGATGATATGCCTCCTTCCTCTTCTTTAGGAAAGGTACTCCATTCTGCTGAGGGATAGGTCTTCAAGTCCATTGAGACTGAGTGCTGATAACCTCTATGGTAAAGCATGAAACATCAATATCATCTTTACCTGCTATTGCACAGCAACATAAAGGCCCAAGGCCACATAGGAAGTAAGAGATATTATTGCATAAGGACCCGAACTTGTCTTGACCATTCACTCAAGAACAAACTAATCTAGTTAAACCACAACAGATTAATTTGGACAACCATACCAAAACTGTACTCTAATGTACATAGGCTTTCACTTATTGGCAATAAACCAGAAAGAAACTACATAAAAAAATCAGACAAGATTAAACAGTTTAGCAGCAATAATCATCCCCTTAGGCACAAAACATGAGCTGCTGTCTCACTGACCTTTTGTGATTTGCCTTTCTCTGGCAGAAATGATCTCACATTAAATCTATATAAAGCATTCTGAAAATCTAAATCGTAACCATGTTACAAGTAAGGTTCTCTTTTTAAGTGTCACCTTTTTTTTTTTTTTTTTTTAGTATATATATAATTTAGTAACAGTACTAAGGGAGCATTTTCAACAGGGAAACCCTGGGCTTTTTTCATCCATGTTTTCTACTGTCATATTTGCACTGATTTTACTGTTTCCTAATTTGTGTCTAAGTTCAAGTGACATCACAGTTTATCTCACTGTTCTACCAAAATCCAATATTAACCACACAAGACACTGGACTAAAAAAACCTAGTGATGATATCTGTGTGGAAGAGGAAATCACAATCTTCATGATTAAAAAATTATACAGGCAGAAAGAACACATTCTCAGCTACAAAAGATAAATGCAAAATGCAGTTCAGGATCTTACACTGCATTTAGAATCTAACCTAAGAATGAACTTCTATATTCACCCTTAAAATTTCTTTTTTTTTTTTTTTTTTTATCAGCCACTCTCTGGGAAGCTTAGAAGATGTCTCCTTTTTAATCCATGAGTGATCATATTTCCTTCTGATGGTGTAAATGCTTTATTTCACTAAGGATATGTGCTATTTATAATATGGAAAAGGCTCATGCCACACAGTTATTTTTCTGGCATATTTCCCTCCTCCAGTTTCTCTCCAGTAAAAAGTAAGCCCCTGCCTTTCATTAAGCACTCAAAAAAGGAAATAAAAGCATAAGCTGGTAGATCAAAGAAAATGCAGGGAGTAGACATGCAGAAACTGCGCCTGCACAGTATAGTTAGAAAATGGATTTAGTAAATTGCAGTTGGAGAGGGGTAGGAGAAAAATGGGGTCCAACAGGGGTGTCTTCTCTTGTGCTGAGTACCCAGGATCATGTTGGATGTTCCGTGTTACGTGAAGTCCTGGCATCACACAGTGAGCCCTCCTTTGCCAGTTAGCAAAGCCATGGAAGTAGCAGTCACAAGCTAGCTGGGTGTTAAACTCAGGAGGCCAACTGAAGGAGTTCACAAAAAGAATTGGAACAGCAGCTTGATTTATGCATGATATATTCATCTCCCTGGTCTTGCATCTAAACTTGTCTTACTAATCCCCAAAAGAAATAAAAGAAAGAAAAGAAGGGAAAGAGAGAAGGGAAAAAAGAAGGAAAAAAAAAAAAAGGGGAAGGGAAGGGAAGGGAAGGGAAGGGAAGGGAAGGGAAGGGAAGGGAAGGAAGGGAAAGAAGGGAAAGAATAAAAAGCAAGCAAGCAAGAAAGAAAGAAACCAAACACCTTGTGTTTGCTGCCTCTTCTTCCTTCCCACATACTACTGTTTTCCTTATTCTTTTACTTTGGATTGTAGAGTCTTTGAGACAAGGACTGTTTCTTATATACTTGAAAAATATCACTTTGGAGCTCTTAATGACCACGAAAAATAGTTAATCACAATAAAAGTGGATGTATTCCAAAAGCTGAATCCCAGTGCATAAGGAAGAAAAAGCTTGAGGAGTGACAGTGGCAGCAAATAAGTTTGCAGAGAGCAAAAAGTGTATACTTGACATTGCTTGCCTGGTCTTAGACAGCTTGTATAATCTGAGGCCCTGGATTTTGAAGAACACAGAACAGGAAAGAAGATGAATAAACAATGTTTTTAACTCCATGCTGAGGAGAAGAATTAAGAGTAATTTTTTCATCATATCTTTTTGTGGTTTAGAACCAGCCAGGACCTGAGCACCACGTGGTGACTCACTCACACTCCTGCTGTGGAACAGGAAGGAGAATTGGTAGAAAAAAAGTCAAAATTCCATGGTTTGAGATAAAGTGAATTTAATAGAGCAAAGCAAGAGGAGAATATAATAATAATAATAACAATGACACAACATATAAAGTGGAAGATATGAAATTCACCGAACTGCCTACACTTGCACTGACAGTACCCAGACAGAGCCCACTCCCTGCCTGGACCACCCTCATTTGGTGGGCATGACATCAGTATGGTATCAGATATCCCACTGGCTGATTCAGTTCTCTATCCTGGCTGTGGCCCCCTCCCATCTTCTGGTGAAAAATAACCATTCCTAGCTGAACCCAGGACATACATATTCAGTTGTAAGAGGCTCATTTCCAAAGTGTGTAAGGGTAGGGCTAAGATTCTGTCCCTCCTGACCAAAACTGCATTTGCTTCCTTTCCTGGAGTAACATTTCTGCTACACCCAGCACAACTGTGTCTAAGAACAGACTACGTTTTCATGACTTTTTAAGCAGAAAGTGAGAGATTATAGTATTGTCTGTGTGACTTTAAAACTTATTGTGTCCAGTCGCAACTTCCGAGCAATGTGTTAAGCACTGGCCCTATCACTACAAAGAGATCAGAAGGTGTGATCTCATTTATATGAAGCTTAACAGCAATAGATGTAACTTCTGACACCTCTAGCAGTAAATTTTACCACAGCTGACAAGAGGATAGCTGTTTTGTAAAGAATGGAACTGCTGGTTTAAACAGTTAAATGATGTGGAGTGGCGAGGGAAGACGCGGCCAATCAATGTGATCGATAAGCGAACTTCGTTTGTTAGCCGTCAGCACAGTAGTTTTATATGGTCACTTCATTAATAGTCACACTTGTCCATCTTCTGTTGGTTCAATCCACAGGGTCTCTTAGCATAACCCAACCCCTGC
>JANHFX010023872.1:0-27614 GCA_027560015.1 Chloroceryle amazona
CTTTGGAAAACAGCATTAAAAGCTGTTCCCTCATCACTCCTCTTGAAAGCTAGAAGGTGGATTGCCCCGTCCCCACTGTTTGTGTCGCGTGGTCCACTCCTCTTTTAAACAACACTCACATTTCTGCCCACAGCTGGCATTTCAGGGAAGCAGAACATTGTCCTTGTGCAGCTCTCACAGCAGAGTTGACAGCTGTGAGATAAGAGACGCTATGTAAATGGAGGATCATTATCAGCATCGTGCTGCTTGTTATTTAGGTTCTTTTCTTTTTCAGATCAGGTAGCCTGGCACAAAGCACTGTTTGCTATCAAAGAGCAACACCAGCCTGATACACATTGTGGTCTATTAACTTTTTTTGAGGCTTGGGTGTCTCCCATATAGCAGTATTTCAACCCCAAACTCTGCTGTCGCTTGGTACGGGGCATTTTTGGATTGCTTAAGAGAATGCTCACAGTGCCAGGCAGAGCTGGTAGGGACTGAAAGAGATCTGAGAAGTTCAAACCAAGTATGATGCAGATAAAGGTTCTGAGCTTTACAGGTAATAAGTATTTCAAGAGCAACAACTCTTAATAGTGCCAGAGAGACACAGTGAAATGCAGAGGAATGGCAGCTATTACCGTTAACATCTGTGCCACATGAAAGTTTCATTTTGGGTGCTTGCACTTTAGAATCACAGCCACGGTTCCACAGCGCAGGGAAACTGCTCCAGGAAAGAAGATCTGTCCAGCAAGGGCCTCACTGGGGAAATCACATCCTCCAGACTGAAGCGTTTTCCTGCACACATATAGCCCATTAATCAAAGGGAAAATCTGAAGCAGTTATTCATCGTACTTGCTGCGTTTGGATTTGAAGTGATGAGAATTGAAATAATGAACTTGACTATTCTTATTAAGTAATATGAACTGGTTCGTCTGAAGGAATAAATATGATTTGGCCTGTGAAGGTTCAGACATATGGTACAAGCATATGGGTAGGGAATCATTAGCTAACTGTTAGAAAAATACAGCAAAAAATGTCTTTTTAATGGTAGAATCGAGGCCTTCAGGAGAACTGCTCCATGTGCTTTGCTCCCGAATGAAAGCTCCTCTCTGTCCCCGTTCTGCCTCGCAGCTCTCCGAAAGCAAATGCAATGCTTGTCAAGTTACTGACTTCTCTTATTCTGAAACATGTTCAAACTAGAAAATAACTTACGTATCTATTGTCAAAACTCATTTTCAGAGAACGTTTCATCTTGCACTGATTTTGGTGTGGTAAACTGTCTTCTAAATGCGTGCCTGTCGTGGGCTCACATTGCAATGTCAAGACCTACTACGGATTTACTCTGCACCACTGCCTTAAGCTTGGTGCAAAAGCTCAGGTGTATACTTAGATGTAAGTGGGCACTTGACGTAATGTAAGGTAGGGAAGAGAATGGCAGCTGTGTTTTGTGTGATCCAGCAAGAAGTCAAGAGGAGTGGGGAAAAGACAAAGGAGGTGATAGTCCTGGCACGGTGCCTGAGATTCTCCGCTAACCTGTGGCCATCCTGCCCACTGCCCACTGCTTGGGCACCTAGAGAGGAACGTGTTTTGCTAATGGGAGTACTGTGTTGAGTGATCCCCAAGCCACGATGGAGAACCTTTTCCTTGCCTTAAGGCCAAAGGAGCCTTGCAGATCTCTTTGACAGGTCACATACTGATTCATGCCTAAGAATTAACCAGGAGTCATTTACGGAATCAAAATCACGTAGCCAGGTCATCATGAGCCAAGTACTTTGTGAACCAGAGCCTACAGGAAAAGATAATGTTAATTCCTTTTGTGTGTATGTGTGCGTGTATTTTGATTTCATCTTTAATTCTGTTAAGCTAAATCATCTTCACAATTTATTCAACAAATATGACTTGCTGCTATCTTTTTTATGCTAGTAATTTATGAAAAAAAAGCCTTGGGCTGCATAGCATTATTAGCATTGAGAATGCCTGCTGCTTCTCAGGTAGCTCTCAGTTCAGCATAAGCAAAAAGCTAATTATTTTAAGCAGGTCAGTCAGGAAGAAAACTGACATTCGACATAGCAGTTAGAAAACAGTGTCCATTGAGGGGATGGACAGCCTTCCAGGACCTAAAGGATGCCTGCAGGAAAGCTGGAGAGGGACTTCTTAAAAGGACTTGTAGTGATAGGACGAGGGGTAGTGGCTTCAGACTGGAAGAGAGTAGATTTAGACTAGAAATAAGGAAGTTCTTCACTCTGAGAGTGGTGAGACACTGGAACAGGTTGCCCAGAGAAGCTAAGGATGCTCCATCCTTATGGATGGAGCCAAGAAACATGGTCTAGTGGGAGGTGTCCAAGCTCAAGGCACACGGGTTGGAACGAGATGATCTTTAATGTCCCTTCCAACCCAAACCACCCTGTGCTTGACGTTAGATGAAATTTGCCACTGCAGAAATATGTGGCTGAAAAAGAATGTGGTGAAAATACATTCTGCCAATATTTAACGATGTCATCTTACCAGGTTTGAAACTGAGGTATTGCATGCAACTTAGCTCCTCGATTTGCATTAGTGCAAGGCTGAGAAGGATGGTGAAGAAAACAAGATGTGAGTAAGAAAAAACAAATCAAGAGTAACTGGCTAGATACCTTCTTTCTTGATATAACAAAGTTTTTCTTTGAGAAAAGTGGATAAGAATTATAGAAAACTTCTCAGACAGCGGGCAAGACAATCTAAGTGATTATACTGTGATATATCCTGTGTTTTTATAAAATATTTATTAGTTTTAAAAGGCTTAAATTACACTTGGGAGTGTCAAATCCCTTGGAATTCAAAGGCATTTAAATACCACAGTCTATTTACTTATGTTAAAGAAACAAGTCTAGATTAGAAACTCAGAAAATTCTACAAAAACATTAATTTCCTGCACCATGTGGTGCCAAAACAAATTTTAATAAAGTGAAACATTTTACTATCCAGTCTACTTTTTTTTCCCCAATGTTAACTGCTTAGCTTTGGTATTTCATTCATTTTGAAGGATGCAACAGGGAAAGATGATTTTATTTTGCAGCAGTTACAATGGACTTTTTAGTAAGGACAGTATATATATATAGAAAAAAAAAACAATTTATAGGGATGTCTCATTCTCCTGCCATTCCTCCAAATGTAAACTACTGGCACCTTTCCACTATGAATCTCTGCATCCAACTATTAATGGACTTGGGCTGCTTTGCTTTTGAAAGCTGATTACAAAACCAATCTGGTTTAGAAACAGAAGGAATTTTCTCTTCTCAGATGTTCATATAAGATAGTTAAAATTATTCACTCCCAGGGCACGGGCACTGAATGGTCCCCTTAAATCAGCGGGACTGCTTCTAGAATCTGGTATTATTTGGTGTATTTTTGTATCTATGAACAAGCAAACTCAACAAAGCAAGAATGTCTGGTGGAACTGCAGAGCCAAGGTGGCAAAGGCACTCACTTTTTTTTATCTTTTTGAAAAAGAATTAAGGTAAAATTTGTAGACTTGCTGAGCCAAAACCCGTGTTGGCTCTGTGAACCTAAAAGGCTCTTGCAGTGATCGTTTGTCTGTTCCTGTGTACCTCCAGACATCTATAGGCTTAGTTTGGCTGTAATCCCACAACTGATTTGAGCAGAAATTCCTTGACTCCAGGAAACTCTCATTTAATAGTTTTATAATTTTTTTTTTTCAACTGTATAAGTTCACATTTTCACAGCTTCAAGATAAGAGTCAGATCCTCAGAGCTAAACCTGCACGTTAAACTATGCATTGGATATATACATTTGTTATTTAAATACACACTATCTGAACGTTCCTCTTCGAAAGAATAACCTTGGTCTTCCTTTTGTGTGTATAAACGGAGTTTTCCCAAAGTAACCACATTCTAAATATGTCTTTCGTGCTCCAGTCTCAACAGAGATGCAGTTACAGCAAAAATGAAAAGCTAATTCAGTTCATAAAAATGATTAACTGCGCTGCATTGATTGTGGCTGGACTGATTACACATTTCATTTCAGGTTTTCCTTAGCGCACAGCTCCCTGGATTTGAGTTGGCTTGAAAAAGGAGGGAGAATAGAAAGTACAGCAGGGAAGGTGATGACGTGAATGGGCTTCTTAACATTCACATCACGCAGGGCTCCGGCAAACCCCTTTCAATCTTTGTGCTTTTCATTAAATCACTACCTGCTTTGTAGCAGCTCTCCTCAAACAGTGATTCTCTTGCATTTACATAACAGAAATGCGAGCGCCGTGCTAAGGATCACTGGGGGATTGACATGCATACAGGCTGCTTTGATGTTAGCCTCCAAAAAAATGTTACATCAGCACGAAATGCCAAAAGGAGGAGGAGCAGGCTGAGGAAGACATCAGCTAAGACAGACGGACAATTCTGTGTTTGAAGAGCCAACTCTTTTGGAAGGGTGTAGCTGGGTCTTTGCAATGCACTGTGTTACCCTGTAGAAAGCATCGGCCTAGAATGTTGATCGTGTTTTAAAAACAGAAGGTGCAAAGATCAAACAGATGTCAAAACAAACCAACAAATCTTTCCTCAGCCAGCATGGACACCAAGCCAATAATGTAGGCACCACAACGGAGAATTACAGCAAAATGAAGAATCTTCTGCCATAAAGTTCTCTGGACCATACAAAAGCTCCACCTGTCATCATCTCTGCCAAAACTTGGTCTACCTTTTTAATATTCCTTTTTTGCAAGGAAATACTGAATTTTTAGATAGAATATTATTCTAATAGGACAGCACATCTTGTATTTCTTCCTACATTGAGAATCTAACACTTTATCACAAACTCCAACCTTGAATTCTGAAAGCTAAACAGGTATTTCATTACAGACTCTCATGCATTTTGCCTGGGGTGCCACCCTTGGCATCACAGCAGTAGCTGAAGCCCCCAGGCCATGTGAATGTGGGAGAGGAGACACACGTGGGATGATCTGCACAACTTTTTTTCAAGTGACACAGGGACTCTGGTGGTAAAACAGCCCCGGGAAACTTTGGTCTCAGAGCAAAGATATCAGGTTATTTTCATATTTCCAGTGAAAGGTATTTTTTATCACCATTGAGAAAGTGAAAATAATGGTTTCTTTGTGCATTAATTATAGGTGTGGAATTCCAGACTAAAGCCATGTCCAAAACCATCATGATTTCAGCGGTACGTTGCTTAATATTGCCAAGAAACTTGCACTTTTCTTGTTCTCTTATTTCCAATCTTACAACATGGAAGCAGGAAACTGTCTTTTCATAACCTGTCCTATACTCAAATTAGTAATGTTGATAAATTTTAGCAATTTAATAGACTAAATATCCTATGCTTGATTTCTTTTCAGTTCTGCACTGCACAGACCTTTAAGACAAAAAAATAAATAAATACACTCAGTGTTAAGCATTAACTGAATAGATAATGTTTATTCATTTGTCTCTTGGTACTCTCTGTATTATAGATTTTAATTCATTAGTTCATGAATCTAGAGAAGGCACTGGGTTTTTTGTGTTTCAGTTCAAAACAGACTCATTTTAATTGGAGAAGTGCATGTAATTTATTTTTTTTTCTCTTTTGTTGTCAGAAATATCTTGAAAAAATAATGGTGCTTCCTAAAGAGTACAGCTGTCTGTCCTACCTTGTGATGGCTCCTCTGAATCATAACAAAACTCCAGGCAATCCCCTGTGTTTCTTCACACACTTCACGGTACCTCTAATCACAGAAGACATTTCAGAGACATTTCCATCACAACCCTCCCCTCCTGATTCTACTTTTTCCTGGCTGATGTAATCTCTCATACTTCCTCTGCACTTCATAGGGAGAAGGAGAAAAAGCAAAAGAAGAGGGAGAAATTTTTCTGTCAGGTTTTTTTCAGGTTTCTACCATTTGTCAGCCCTTCCACTAATGGGTGTTACAAAATTAAAAGGCTTGGTTAGAATGTGGAGCACTAACAGGTTACATCTGAGTTACACAATTTGCACTCCCCTTTTGAGTTTCTACCAAACTGCTCCATTTTCAGTGTTCTATCAGAAGACAGTAAGCAATTAAGCGGGGGGGGGGGAATAAAATGCTAACAAATTTGAATCCATAAGACATTCTTTTTGTTTAGTTTACACAGATAGAGTTGCAAGAGCTCATTTACCAGAACATTTAGTCTCAGAAGACCGAGTGCTTCAAACACAGGAAACAGCATCCCAGAATACTGCCTAAATGCGGACTGATGTTTATGTTCTCTTCCTAAAATGTCTAATCTTGCTCATCCTGAATTCAGGAGCTGAATTCAGTCTTCTCTGGAGTTCAGCTGAGGCTGAATCAACTCCTGTAATAACCAGTTTACAAAGGTCTTCAGAAATGCACAAAAGTCACACCATTTTTCCATTTTCTTGGACCGGGGCAAGAATGTCAGTGGTAAAGTGTGAAGGAGAGCAGAACCTAATCAAAACATGTAGCTACTCTGATAGATAAATACGTAAATTATAAATGGGTTCTCCACTTGGCAAAAGAGGCTTGCTATTATAAGCGCCCTAAAAGTGGTAACACGAAGCTCTAGGGAGCAACTGCAGCAGAAATCAATAGGTGCAGCAAGTGGGCTTTTATGAGCAAAGCTGCTCAAAGACATGAGAGAAGGATCACGAGGGGAGGCAGAGATGAACTGCTGCCGTAGAAAAGAACTTATTTGTACTGAGAATCAGGAAAAAGTAGATTTCAAACAGCAGAGAATAACCCCTCTCAGAAATAGTACAGGATCTGGCATATTGGAGCTGGACTTCTCTGGCAGTTCTTTTGGACACTTGTGGTTGTCTCTTTCGATAGATGACAATGATGTGGAAGGGCAGTTCAGAAAAAAATGACAGAATGTACTTTTCTGTTTAAGTTTTACAGATACATCTCTTCCTAAATCTTAAAGGCTTTCCCAACTGACCATATCATTTATTAACTGCAGAAGAAACCCAACAGATTTAAAGGTAACCTTCAGCACAATTAACATCCAGGCGTACGCTTTTCTGTGAAACATTGGCTGGAAAATCAGTGTACTGTTTACTTCAGGTACATCTGGTGCACAGTTGTGGTCTGTAGCTCTTACTGTGCATCTACTACATCTTCACTATGGTGTTCATTCCTGAATTAATTTGGCTCCATTAGGAAGATTTCTCAGCGCAAGAAAGACATGGACCTGTTGGAGAAGGTCTGGAGGAGGACACAAAAACGATGAGAGGGCTGGAACCACTCTGCTGTGAGGCCAGGCTGAGAGAGTTGGGCTCGTTTAGGCTGGAGAAGGCTCCAGGGTGACCTTCTTGTGGCCTTCCAGCGCTTTAACGGGAGCCTGTCAGAAAGATGGGGACGGTCTTTTTAGCAGGGCCTATTGGGATGGAACAAGGGGTGATGGGTTTAAACTAAGAGGTAGAATTAGATTAGATGTAAGGAAGAAATTTTCTACAATGATGGTGGTGAGGCACTGGCCCAAGGTTGCCCAGAGAGGTGGTCAATGCCCCATCCCTGGAAACGTTGGAGGTCAGGTTGGACGAGGCTCTGAGCAACCTGCTCTAGTAGCAGATGTCCCTGCTCAGTGCAGGGGGGTTGGACCAGATGACCTTTAGAATTCCTTTCCCACCCAAAGCATTTTATGATTCTGTGATTTACATTTCAGAAAAGTACTCCAGGGGGGACAGAGGAGCTGCACTTCCAGAGGCCAGTAGCCAGGTCCCCACTGCAATACTGGCCTGACTGTCAGCAACATTCGAGTGTCTCACCTACACAGACTGGCTTGCCAGCTTCAGTTTGGAGCATCTGATTATCACAGTATTTTCAGCAGTTGTGGAACGAGTGTGGTTAGTATTTAGTAATAATTCACTACAGAATATGAATGGTGACATCTTTAAAAGAGGTTAGGACCATCTAAGAGAAGTACATTCCAGAAGCTTTATGTTTGCAGTCGTAACATAAACTGGATCTTTGGTCACCCTGTGTTTTGATACAGTCAACATCGTGGAACATACGTGGTCAAGAATGGTATCAGAGTTTGCATAAGCTTCTCTATCAAACTGCCCCAGAATGACCAATTCATCAGCCAAACTTCTTCTCCCAAAGAGCTAACTTCAGCATTTTACAGCCACCAAATATTCCTTGTTCACCTTTAGTTTCACAAGTATGTTTTAGCCAATTTTCAGAATACAGACTAGATCTTTTTGCAGGAAAAAAATTACCAAAAGGACTTTTCTCCAAAAGAAATACCTATGATTTAGTGCTCTCTGGAGGCACTTGGCTCACCTGCCTGCAAAATTAAGTTTGGTTTTGCTTACAACTTAAATTCCCAGTCATCACGTTACCAGTTTGGCAGTTATGATAATTTTCACTGAATTAATTTTCATCTCAAAAAAAAAAAAAAGAAGTTTTTTTTTTCCTGACTCTTAAAAGCTCATTCTGGCTGCTGGCAAGAATTCAGTAACACTTCAGACACTCCTGTATATTTTTTAAATAAGTTTGTTCTTTAGGTAAAAAAAAATTTGAAGGTACGTCTCATTCCTTAAACACTGTAGGTCTAAATGTTAAGTATGACAGCTGAGAGACTTCTCTTTTTAGTTTTACACAGTTTAAATTTGAATTTGTTTAGATGGTTCTTGACCAGCTAATTTATCTTGACAGCTCTCAGGGTCACATTTAGTTTATCCCCATAGGTGCCTTGCTCTGTAGAAGAATTAACTGCATTTGTCTCATCCACTTGCTTCTGATTTCTGTATTTGTGTGATTAACTTCAATATGATAAGAATCACAAGAAATAGATTAAATAAAATGGAAAGGAGATTAAATAAAATGTAAAACAAATTAAATAAAATGTCTGTGCTTCCCTAAAGCCTTGTCTGAAAGATGCCTTGATGGACAAAATGACCGAGTGTACCAAATGCTGAAAACTTCTGAGGGTATCACACCCATAAAGGAGGAACTTATCTTCCTTTACTTGATAAGCAGTTTCAAGTATTTTTATAGAAATATTTAGGTTATAATTATTGGAATATCTTGAGGGGAGGGCTCAATTTGCCTGAAATGATGATACCCCAGTGCTGGAGGATGTTAAGATACTGTAAAGGTAAAAAAATAGAAACCACATGGACTAATAGCAATTCAGTTTAAATTTGTGTAGGCAGAAAGTGTTATACTCGCTCTCTCAAAAAATACTGGAACCCAAAGTAAGCTGTGAAGTCATAGAAGGTCTTTAAAAAAGAGACAGATGAGGGTTGCATCATCTAATATCACAGCCGCTTGTAAAATATTACAAACACTCAAGCCCAGACATCCCATGAAGACACAAAAAGGTGACCAGAGTACCGAGTCCACAGAGTAAGTTTGTAGAAATATATCCATGTATTGATTAAAAGCAAAACAAGACAAACTGCAGTGGATTTACTGCTCCAAATGGCAGAGGATTTTTCATGCCATGTATATGGAAGACATCCAGCCACCGCACACTGAAGCCTTTCCAGTACCTTCAACTGGGTTCTTCCACAGACTGGTTCCCTGTGACAGCAACCTGCACGGCAGCACATGCGATGGAAATCACATCCGCTCAAAAACCTCTCTCTACGTATAGAAATATTCAGCAAATCATGTCTCTTAATAGCAAGAGTCTACGGCTGCCAAAGAGGTCTATCAGCATACAACACTTAAAGGACTTTAGTGTCCGCAAAGAAGGACCCCATGGTTTTACACCCGAGTGTCAGTGACGTTGGGAACCTGATCAGGGTAAAACATAAATTTGAATTACAAGGCAAAAAAGGCTTTTAGCTCATGGCCTTTCTGACAGCTTTCTTTAAAACACTTCTACTCCAAGAACCCAGACAGCTAGATAGGGTTTCCATCTCTTAGATAAGAAAAGCTGTAAATAGGTTTAAGATGTGTGAGTCCTCTGAAACTTAGGGGAGTGAGGTATCTTGCTTACACAGGAAACATGAACTTCAGCTTGGGTTCCCACCAGCCTGAATTACACAAAAAGTGAGCACCTTTCACTGGGAAGCTGGAAGCAAGAGTGAGTGCACTTAATGAAGGACAATCAGTTCACATCAAGATCACCGCGGCAAGCAAATCGTCCAGACTGTATGCCTGCATGGTTTAAGGGGGATAAAAAAAGATACTACAGAGGATAGAAGCACCTGGCACTTTTCCAGAATACAGAAGTCAGTAAAAGCAGTAACATTTGCCAAAAAAAAGAGACCATTAGATAAGTATTCAGAAAAAAACCAAGAGAAGCAGATGCATAATGCATGACAGTGAAAGGTGGTAGGCTTAAACAGGGGAACTGTAATCAATAAGATACTGAAAGAATTGGCTGTAAAGGACAAAAAAAGCAAGATTACATCATGAGGGCAAGCTCTCAGCAGTGCACCTAGGGAATTCTAAGAGGATCATATTTGTGACTGGAAAAGAACACACACAAGGTTATGCTGTTAATGCCCAAAATTCTACTGCTGCATTAAGTTATCAGGCTCTGAATTGAGAAAAGAATGATAAGTATAATACCGAAGGCAATCAAAGAGACAACTGTATTTAATAAAGCAGTAATAACAGCTGACAATATCTGCCTGCACAGACAGAATTTATAGAAACAACTTCCCAGCATTTCAGTCGCTATTAGAACGAAAACAGAGCCGTCAGGAGATGCTCCCCTAACTCTGAAACAGCTAACACTGGGGAATGAATTGAAGAGCTAAAATTAACTCAGGAAGGAAAAATGATCTTGATAAATTTTATTCCCAGCAGGCACAGTGATTAAAAAAAAAAAACAAAACAGCTTTTAAATGAGAGGCAGCATGGTAAAAAGGTTTTCAGGGGTTTACACGCCATCAACTGTAAATACATACTGGTTTACACCAGCTGCAGAGGACTACAGCTTTCACAAGCAGCTATGTATCTTCAGGGTCAGTTCCTGTGGAAAGTCAATTCTGAAGATTACCTGGATTAGTTTAAACATTCTTCATGGAAGGTTTTCTAACTGGGAGTTTTTGATCGGGTAGTTAAGCAAAAAGCACGTGTATGCTTCTATTTAGAGGTTGATGGGGAAGGATGAATAACCTCTGAAAGAGGGTGAAGAAGCACAATGAAAATGTGATGACCCACCTGCATGCTGGGTGGAGTGAGGGCTTCTTAATATGCCACTGAAACACCCAGAATTGCACTCTGATCCTGACTCATTTAGATGCTTTTGGAATTTTACTTGGTTCTTCCAATGAAACTTCAGGCTTGAAGGCTGTTTACAAGCTTCTGGTGTTCCCATGAACACTGAGGGTATCCCATCTGGGTGGTGGAAGCTTGAAACCTGACAAGGATAGTCCCCAGGAAGTAATGTAGCATTTTAGTTCGTTTGTCTAGGACGTTAGCGGAGGCAGGGAATTATTGCAATCACTGGCACAAAAGCGAGAGCTATTATGGGCAACTGTAATATTTACATAAAATATCAAAGGGAGGAGTGGAAACCCACAAAAGGAAGAAGAGAGGAGGTGGAGCTGAAGAAGTCTACGTTGAATTTTTTTGTCAGCTTTCCAGGTAGAGGCAGTGAATGAATACAGAGCAGCCTCAAGCTCAGCAGAGAGATGACTCATTGCGCTGTCTTCTCTCAAGATGACAGACAGGGAGGGATGCAGGCTGGCTTTTCAAACATATTTCCACCAGAGACGCTATGCACAAATGATATGAAGACATACCTACTGAACTTCATTTGGATCCTTCAGTCTGACTTGATAAAGTGTGTCTCTTTAGATTGTTTTCACAGGTTATTTAAATTCAGTCCAACAGGTTACATGGGAAAATTGCTTGCAACAGCCCTGTCACATCATAGTGGCTCAGCAGTCAGTCTCAAAATGAGGTAGTGGCTGGCAATCAGTAACTTGATCAGGGCTAAAGGCCCAAAATGTCACATAAGACCATTATGATGCATTTATACCAACAGATCTTCATGATTTATCAAATTAACAGGTTATTCAAATTAACTTTTTAAAATTAAGTCGACTGGAAATAAATGAATCAATTATTTTCTTGCAGACTTTGGTGGCTTCAACCGTGTTTCTCTTGGTTTTTGAAGCAATGAATGAGGAGAATAGTGCAAGTGCTAGGAAATGCAAATTCACGTGCATATGTGGACAATTTTATACGGACTATTTTAGCAAATCTGAGGCAAAAGTTCACAAAAACCCAGACTGGCTTCATAAAGATATCACAAAAGTAAGGGACAGCTAGTTAACTGTTCAATAATTTTAAAAGTCATCCTCTTCTATACCTATGAAACCCAGAAATATCCTCCAATCCAGCCAAGAGGCTTGTAAAATGAATATTGCTTGCCAAAATATTGTTTTGAATAGAAACGTTTTTTCCTTTGTTTCCTTTTGTAGAAATAAAATGACCCACAGGCTCTAACCGTAACTTCTGAGATCCCCCATACCCCCTTGGAATAGACCTTTTTAGCTGACAGAGCTTAAGGTGGCATAATTTGCAGGATCTTCATTATTACAGGTAATAAGAACAGGATTATTTGCTATATCCTAATGAGTAAAAATATAAAAACTTAGGAACAAATGATGATCATCACGTGCAACAGACAGAGGGCATGATGGAAAAAGAGAACTAGAGCTAAGAAGAGAAAAACAAAATAAAATGCTGAATGCCATTTTATTATCATTGTTTTGCCAACAACTTAAAACTTAATCTCATAAAAAAACCCAACCCAAAACATGCAAATGCTGCAACATGATAATAAAGGCAGTAATTGCTTAAATATACAATTTCATATCAGCAACTTCCTTGAATAACTTACTTTCTTCAGTTGCATAAAACGGAAGGAATAAAATTATACATGTAATTATCTTTGACCACAAAAAATGAGAGTAATTTAAGGGCAGCGTAAAACCCTGGCCCAGTGATACTTCTGTAATCTGCAGTTCTGATAGATGGATAAATGAAACTTGGATAAGGAAATGAGCCCTAAAGAGGTATAGGAAATTTAAACATAATAAAATAGATGATAGTTCTTTAACATGACAGTCTGATTTTTTAAATTCCCATTTCTTTATAACTAGCAATTTATTCCTACAGTGCACTGATTCAGGTGCCCAAGGTAGGAAAACCAAGCAAAGAAGAAGCAAAGAACCAAGCAAACCAAGCCAGAAGCAAACCAATATCATTCAAATAACGTGTCTGTATTTAAATACACAATTCAGTCCTACATATCATTTTCTGATAAACTCAACTTCTATAAAATACTTCAGTTAGTTGTGCATATATGTACATCTCCACCCCTAAGCACTTTGTACTTGTGTAAGAGTTTCTTCAGGAAATACATTTCCCACAGGAAAATTTAAGCAGGAAAATACAAATTCCATGATGTATATGCTGCTAATGAAATGACTGAATTGTAAATAATTTAATATTTAGCACTTGAAAGCTAAAGATCAGAGCATTTATTTACATTTTACACGTATACTATAGAACAGTATTTCACTTCTTGAGTAAAAGAATTAAGAGATGAGTGTTGCTTCTATGAATGGTCATTGAAATGCTGTGTCACGCTGCATTCAATCAACACAAGCATAGCATTGATACTGTAGTTTAAAATCAGAGAGATTTTAAAAATAACATTTTCTTCAAACTTAAATTTTATTTTATATAATATTGTAATTTAGAGGAACACATTTTGGTAAACAGGCAGAGTCTTTTTTCAGCATAAAATGGCTTCTAGGCACAATAACATTATATTGTAATATAAAGAGTGTTTGGGTTTTGTTTGTTTACCAGGCTCTAAAAATGTGAACTTCAAATTTTATGTCTTTGGTTACGAGCGTGCCATTGAGAAGACAGGGAGGATATGGTAGTGGCTATAGGAAGTGCTCTGTGGAAAAATGAACCAAGTGTTGCAAAATTGTCTCACTCCTTGGAAGTTACTATTATCCCCAACTTCAGTATTTTCTGCAAAGTCCTTGGCCATGGCAAGACTTTCAGAATTACTTCGCAAATGATGTCTTTTTTTTTTTGTGGAGAAGTAAAATTAAATATGCCTTTACTATTTTTGATCATGTCAGTTACTATTCCATCTTATTACTCCTGACAGCACATATAAATATTTAATAGCACTCAAAAGGTAACTTGTCTGGAAAGAAGGACCAGCATAAATATATAAGCAAGAGTTGAGTACTAAGCTACTCAGACTTTGGAAAAAGTCTTACAATAAACCTAATTCAGAGCGATAACGCAGTCATGCCATCTTGATTACTTGCATAGTCATATCCATATCAGAAACTGAATTAATATTCTTGGATTTGCACAACCAAAGGACACATTTCTTGGATTCCTGCAAAGATACATATATATGTGTGTGCCTTCTTATATCTCAATAGTGCTATTCATACTTGTGTTGACAGAGATTAATATGCATATTCCTGTGATTTGATAATGTCAAATGTATTATCTTCTTGCTTTTAAATTAGGCAGATTCAATTATAGACATGCTAGCACAATCTGACCTGATCCAAAGGCATATGTGTTTGTATTTGTCCAAGTTTCCCACTATCATCTTTAGCATGCAGGAGCAATGATTTGCAGTTTTTACCTCTCTTTCCAGTGCAATTCTTCCACATGAGAGATGGGATATTTCTGTCTTCCTTTTTGATAAATTCCTTTCTCCCCAGTTTCCTTCTCCCAAAACAATCTGAAACCAAATGAAATCAAAGTAAGTAAAACATGAAAACATTGTGTAGGTCTCCACCTTATCTATCTAGCTACTATTCTCTGTCTCGTACACTTTAAAGTTTTTAAGCAGTATTTAAAAAATCCAAGGAGAAGAAAGTCCTTCTCAAGAGTCCAACAGCATTTCTGCACGAGGCTGAAGTAGGTTGCTGAGTGGTACTCACCTCTCAGCCATTAAATTTCCATTAATCCATCCATAATATCTATCCAGCATGTTGTAAATGTTAACGTTGGACAAATTCTAATTAAAAAGGCTTGCTTATTTATTCAATGTTTATTTTCTTCTCAAAAGCAGATTTTGTTTTGATTCTCTTAGGCTTTTGGAAAGGATATGTCTATGTGCAAAAAGTACTATTTTAACTATACATCCAAGATTGCTTGGCTCCAAGAAACCATATTTTAATGATTATGTTGCACAGTAGGTCCCAGGCTAACACTGAGCTGCACTCAGGAAATATGAGCAATCTGCTCTTGAGGTATATGTGCCTTAAAGATCCAGTATCCTGAGCTTATAGAAACATTTCGGAGCAGAAGAGAACCTGGAGATGATGAACCAGTTTTCCCTGCAGCCTCCAGAAAGCTGGACTGAAAAAGACACAACAGTCCCTTTGATCTCCAACACACAGAGCAACCTGTGAGGGGATGGTTCTGCAAAACTCTTGGGTTTTTTTCACGACCACTTTCAGCTCTTCTTGTAAAAGCAGCAGCACTTATCACTGATTAAATAACACTCTTGGACATTTAATTAATTGAATAGGTCTCCAAGATAAACAAAATCTCTTGACTAAAATGCGCTCCTGATTTTTAGATGTAGGGCAGCTATATGATAGTGGACTTTTTGTGTGGATATAAAACGTGATTTTCATTAAATAATTTACTTTCATTTTTTTTTAATTATAATATTGCACATGATGCTTATAGCAACAAAATGATGGCAAGAAAAGACACCGTGTATCTAAAGCTATATATAAACACTTTATAGAAAGACACTTTATATAAAGCTAATATAAATCCCTATGGCTTCATCATTCTTTTCCTTAAGTTTTCCATACTAAATAACCTATTAATGCAAATAATCTCTAGACATTTTACTGTGCTAAAACACACTGTATTGGATACAGAAAATACAACAGAGGGTATACTTAAGAAAACACAATGCTGTTTAGAAACTGAACTGCTCTATAAGCAATTCCTGCCTTCTACAGTTCAATTTCAAGCTCCTGTCTGGAGTGAAGGGACCGATGCAGCAATTCCAGGAGGCCAAGGGCATTGGAAACGCAGCAATGTTTCTGTGCCGTGTCCCTGCTGGGACGTGGGGACATGGAGGCCGCAGCTTGAGCAGGCGGAGTGCTCACAGGCAGAGGGGAAATTCAGAGCTCCCTTACCTCTCGTCCTGCCTCGAGGGTGCGAGCCCGACGGCCCCGGGCACTGAGGCCTTACCGGGACCTGGAGAGGAGCGGCCCAGCCGCGCTCCCCCGCCTCAGAGGGCACGTGTAGGCCGCGCAGCTCTGCCCTCCGGAGGGAAGGAGGAGGGTGAGGAGGGGACTCCCCTCAGGGCGGCCTGCGAGGCTCCCACAGAGGGGACCGCCACCCGCTCTCAGCTCAAAGGGCTGCTTTGCCGAAGGGTTAGAACCTGCTGCCGAAGGTAGGCCCAAGGGGGTAGGGGTTGCCCTCAGACTGAGGTGGGGCAGGGGGAGCCTGGTTATGGCTCCGTGTGGGGCGGGAAACGCAGGAGTGGTGGCCTGGGAGGAGGGTGTGTTTGCGGAGATGGCGTGAGCCTGCTGGGCCCTGCAGCTCGGGCAGAGGGCGGTGGGATGGCGAAGGAGACAGGAATGGGAGCAAGGCCGGGATGGCAGGGCCTGGGGGTGAGCGTGTCCCCGCCGCTCCTCCTGAGCTTGCCTAAGGCTTCCTCCTTGTGCTCTGGGATGGTGGTTTGATGGAGGAAAATCAGGTTTGTGGCCGAGGAAGAGGAGTATGTGTGTGTATATATATATATATATGTGCATATATATACATTAGCAGAAAGAATGCTAAGTGTAAGGGCCCAAACTTCCCCAAAGGGGTGGAGAGAGCAGTGTAATGAACGGCTTTGTGGAGAAGGCTTGGACGTGGGCCTGGAGCAGGAGGATGAGCTGCTGCTGCGAGTAATATATAAATACATGCCTATCTATACGTATACTGTGCTAAATTGATCCATGATGGAGCCTGCTTAGGATGAAATCATTCCAGCAAGTGTTTGTGTGGGATGAAGGCTCGCTGACGTGAGTGGGCGGGAGTAGGACAAACAGAAGCGACGTGCTGACATCGGACGCGTATTTGTGCAAATCTGTGTGAACGAGCTACTGCTGTTGTTTTCCAAATATTGATGAGGAGCTGCTAAAATCGGAGCAGTCAGTCACTGTGCTTTGTCTGTTGAGGCTCCTAAATGGAGCACAGACTGAGTAAGTACCGGCTGTTAAACAAGAAACAAACCCGACACTCGCTTCTAACCTCATCTGCACCTTGATTTCCTACTGTAATCTTCTTCCCAACGGTTTTATATGCCTTCTGCCAAGAGGAGCAGCTTGCCGAAGTACTTGTAGTTTCTCCCTTGGATATTATTACTCAAAAACTACCTATATGCAGCCCTAGTATATTTGGTGTGTGTCTGTTTCTGTACCAAGGATGAATAACTCCATAATTCTCTGGTGTCCTAAAAGAATGTAATGCAATAAAATTCCAAATCACATTTTAAATTCCATCTTTGTTTTCAATTTTTGTCTATATAATTTTCTAGAAAATGATGAGGTATATTCAAGTTAAAATCCTACTGCTTTTAGCTGTTGAGGAAAGCACTAGTCCATTATTTCCCCTTCCCTTTCTAGTTTCTTATAAGCTATATGCACTGCAGTTAGGCTTTTGTGATAAATAGCTCTGCGGAGAGTAAGAGCTTGCTCATTTTCTTTGATTTCATCTGCAATCACCTCGCAGTTATTCAGGCTGCAGGTGCAGAAACACGGAGCTGGTTGCCCTCGAGCTGCGTGGGCGTGAAAGCGGAGTAGCTGTGCTTGATGCAATGCTGCGATACGGGGCTTCCATGACTTGGGTCAGTGCTCGCTACGGGATCTCTGCCTTCGCAGTCCGCGGCGTTCCTGATTTTTCTGTGCTCTCTGCAGTTTAATATGCATGTGTTTGTGTAACTACTCATTTTTTGCTTCGTTTGTGTTACCAGAACTCTCAATTACTTCAGGTAATTGAAAGGTGATGATGTTTGGTGTTCTGGTAAGTTCATGTGGTTTTGGAACAGATTTTACAGTCATCTTCCCCTGGAAAACTAATGATGGTTTGTGCAAATATAGAGGCTGTTGTAGAAGGTTTGATGGAATTGAGGTAGAAGGTTTGATGGAATTGAGATAGAACCTCTGTCAGAAGGAGGCTGGCAGCTTAGTTTCAACCTATATTTCAATTTCACTGTTTAGCTCAGATAAATTTGAATCAGGTTCAGCTAATTCACGTTGCCAGTTTTGCTTCACAAATAGGTTCTTGCTTCTCAGATGGGATTTTTGCCTTAAAAAGAAATTAAATATACCGTAAAGATCAGAATTTAGGAACCCATTCTGTAGAAAACCAAATATTTTTAAAAGTGAGTTGGGTATTAATAGTCAGACCTAAGTGTCTTTTTCACTGTAACAAGTAGTATAAATGTTCCAGGACTGACTCATACTTTGTATGCTCGCCAAGAATGACGTGAGTAAATATATCCCAAAGCCAGCTCTTTTTCACCAGACTATTGTTAACTGGCATTTGATATATTATAGCAGCATTCATCACAACTCTTCAGATAATGTTCAGTCAGGAGTCTGGTTACATTTGTGGGTGGTTGTTTTTTTGTTTTGGTTTGTTTTTTTTTTCAGACTGTCTCATCCAGCTTTGTTTACAAACTGGAGCACTTGACATGAAATAAAATAGTCTCATGAAATTTCAGGAAAATGTCATTGTTACAGATAACCACTTGAAGTGTATGTGGTTTAGCATTTTTTCAGCTACCTACCTCAGCAGTAGCAAATTTTTTAAGCTGTGAATGCCTCAGAGATTGGAAATAAATTTCCTTCATATTTTAAGATCCAGAAGATAACTCAGCAGCACTTGCACTACTGTTCTTAGATGTACTTGGTTTCCAGGAGCTAATTCTGGGGTGGGATTTAAAACAAGGGCTGTGTAGGAAGCCAGGCTACTACTTCACAGAGGCTTTGGAGGGCAAAATGAATGAAGTTGCATGTTTTAAGTTCTATCCATTACATGGAAGTAAAACCAAAGCCACGGACCTGGAAGCTTTTACTGTTAGAGAAACATAGAAACATAGCAATGTCTGGGTTGGAAGGGACCTCTAGAGGTCATCTGGTCCAACCCCTCAAGAGAAGTTCTAAAAGATTTCCTAAATTCAGAATTTCTAAAAGACTTCAGTTGCAGCTTCAATATTCCAGGAATACTGTGGGTAATACAAGGCTCTAGGAAATTTTTAGGTAAATTATTGGTACAATATCACTAAAATGTTACCTAAATGAAAGCAAGAGCTTTGTCATTTCAGTTCAGGATTATTGTATATGTGTTACATGTAATTTGAAAACAAACAGGGGTTTCATTTTAAGCAATTATTAAATGTAACGAAATTGGCAACAGAATGCCAGTGTGTGAAAATAAAGTGTTGGAATCTTCTGTATCCTTCTTCTAAAATTCTGGGGCTATTTTGTAACGTAATGAGCTGGTAAATCCGACCAAATGCTGCAAACCGTGATGCCAGTTTCTGAATCCCACAGTTACTACAGCAGGTTTTCAGATCTTTGGGCACCAGACAAGGAGCTCTTCTTTGAGTCTCACAAGAGAGAGCTTTACAGCAGAGATGTGCCTTGAAGCTGGAACATTTATTCATGGATCAATGGGTGGCATTGCTTGAGAGAAGCTAGCAGCCTTGCAGTCTTATTTCTGTCACTGTGTTTTGATGTTCGGCTGGAGGAGATTTGTCTAACACTTGAAAGGAGTCTTGGGATGGGAAAAAGAGGGAAAAGAGATCAAACAAAGGGCTGATTATATATTGTTTAGATAACAACTCCTAGGGCATATCTACAGCAGTTTTTTAAATATTAATCTTACGCTCATTATTCTTCTGTATAATAAAGATTATGCTTCTGTAAATAAACAACTAATGGTCAAAATGTGCAAGGCGGAGGCCTGATAAGCGAGCTATTAATTTGATATTAATATGAGGTAAAAAGGGCTATTTTACCATATGCCTTGGAATTTCAAGGGAACGCATCACATTGGGCCACTTTCCTTCCTGGTTTGAGCTCAAAGTTACTCCTTTTTATAGGGACAACATTATCTGGGTGTAATTTTCTTTGTTATTTTGCTACAGGAAGAGGAATATGGACTCAAGTGTGAGCACTTTTATAGGAAAATAACCTACTCAGAGGCTTATACCAGCAGAAGTGCTTCCAGTGTAAAATCATGTTCTTCTCTGAAATTGGTCCATTAGCCCAAAAGCCATGTCTGCATCGGAGCATGTGCCAGCAGTCCTGCCAAGAATTTAGAGTGGGATATTTTTTATTGGAGATAGTGTATAACCGATAGCTGGTCAGATTGTGTCTGCACAGGCTCGCCAGTGAGAGGTCTGGATGAGGGTTATACAGGATTTAAATGGTGCTCAGAAAGCATCTCCAGATTTCGCTGTGGTGAAAATCTTCCAAATGCAACATAAGGCAGTACTCTTTCACTGACTCTCTAGCCATGCTGCTCAGGGACATAGCTCTTACAAAGCAATCTTAAATGGTGTACACACTGGAAAGCTAAAATAGACACATTTAACACTTGAAAATGCCATCAAGAGTGTTGTTGACAAGATCTACTTCTGATCATTTCAGCTTGAACATACTCTTTTCCTAAGACTGGTCTTGGCATTAGGGGTTGCTTTTGTCTTTTCTGGCTTTTTTTTTTGTTTTGTTTAGTTATTTAAAAAAATGTTCTTGCCTTGGTTTTAGCATTCAGGAAGGAATCAGGGTAATGTGAATAAATGAAATGTCTGTACTCTAAACTGCGGCACAGTGCACACAAATCCAAAACAACTTCAGAGAAAGCAGCAGCCAGCAAAGTGAACTGACCAACCGCTGGCTTGGTTCTGCCTTCTCAACAATTTTTAAGCACTCTGATTTTATTTCAAGGCTACACCACAGACATCAATGCAACAATTTCAAGAAATACATGAATTGTGAACGTATAGATGTAGGGAATTAAAGCTGCAGCCTTGATTCGTTGAGTCCTGAAGTATAGTTCTCTACCACTTGAAGTAGAGGGAAGTTTTATTAGCTTACAGTGGTAGCAATTTTGCAGCTTCCATATGGAATGATCTCTTAGGAGTAATTTCACTTTTTATGATCAGGAAGTCATTGCATTCCTTCGTGGCCACTTTTTGCTTCAGCCCTGAAGAATGACCACCAGCTCACAGAGTCCTAGCAGTAATTGTTCAGTCTTGCCAGCGTGAAAAAAGAAAGTGTATGGTCTCTCATGTGGAGTGAATAATTAGTTTGAACAGCATGATCCTCTCTACTCCATTCTTGTGAGACCACATCTGGAGTACTGTGCCCAGCTCCAGAGCCCCCAACACTAGACAGACATAGAGCTGTTGGAGCCCATGAAGATAATCTGAGGGCTGGAACCCCTCTGCTGTGAGGACAGGCTGAGAGAGTTGGTGTTGTTCAGCCTAGAGAAGAGAAGGCTACAGGGAAACCTTATTGCTGCCTTTCAATATCTGAAGCATACCTACAGAAAGCTGGGGAGGGACTTTTTAGCACGGCTTGTAGTGATAGGATGACAGGTAATGGCTTCAAACTGGACGAGGGTAGATTTAGATTAGAAATGAGGAAGAAAATCTTCACAATGAATCTGGCGAGATGCTAGAATAGCTTGCTCAGGGAAGTTGGAGATGTTCCATCACTGGATTTGTTCAAGAACAGGTTGGATGGGGCTTAGAGCAACCTGGTCTAGTGGGATATGTCCCTGCCCATGGCAAGGGGATTAGAATGAGATGATCTTTAAGGTCTCTTCCAACCCAAACGATTCCATGATCCTATGATGATAACAAGTTTTTTTTCTTTCTTATTCCAGAGGTTCAGTGAATGCTGAGAGACTAAGAGGTTTGGAAGCCTAAACCTTTTGGTTTTTTTTTTCCTTAATATTAAGAACCGAATGCATGCAGTGATTAGAAAACAAACTATTCCTGCTGATTGTTTTGGGGGGGCAGGGGGGGAGTGGATTTTTTTGAGGAATGTCTCAGTGAAGGATAATTGAGCTGACTGTAAATGTAACTTCGTGCTGCTTGATACCTGCAGCAACAGTTCCAGATGACAAACCCAGTTTAAAACATTAACTGAGAGAAGCTTTGTCAAGTAGCACTCTGAATGACAGATGCTGACCTAGATATTTGGTGCAAGATCTCGAAAACTTGCTCCCAGTTAGTGGATGGTGGTGATGCCTTAATGGCTTTGTGATTCTAGGAGTTATTCATGCTCCAGTTTTTTCCTCTGTGTTCCAGCCAGCAGCACAGCGCTTGTATTCTCTGAAGGGGGTTTGGAGCAACAAAATTTGTATAAATGTAGGTGTGTTTGAAGCAGATACCTATTACAAGACCTTAAACAAGAGGAAATATATAATCTTTACCTAGGTTTTTTTTTCTTTCAGTAGATATAAACAGAGTGAATCCGAAATTTAACTTCTATTTTCATGGATTTTCTCTATAATTATATTAAAGTAACAAGGGAAAGGGTTTAGTTTTCAGTGGTTATGCAATTGTTCCAGTTGATATTTCTATAGAGATAATTACAGAGAAATTGTGAATGAAATCTAACTCTGCCCTGATCTCTTTTTTTACTTTTAGATTCTTATTTGAGCAATTTTCAGCTTGTTAAAATAGCTTGAAACCAAACTCAAAAAAAAAAAGAAAATTTTAAAGCACACTGCTAACCATTTCAGATTCATGTTGGCTTGAATCTGGAAGGCTAGAAGGAGGAATGAGCAGATATTTGCTCATTTTAATGCATTTTCTGTAAGTGGTCTTACCCAGAACATAAAATATGAATTTAAAAGATGTACTACGATGTTCAGCTTATCAAGCAGAATAGTTCTACTTCTCCATATTTTTTTTTAATTCCAGCCATTTCTGGCAAAGCTCTGGAAAACTGCTGACTTTTGTTAGGAAAAGCAAATTACTCAGGCAGTTGTTGAAGGAAAAACAAACAGCAATTAATACTGTTTAAAAGCAGGTTTTATAGTGGTGAAAATCAGTCTTGCTGAAAGTAGTATTGTCTGCATAAGACTTGTGGAAATAGAAAAACATTTTAACTTTGTTGTTGTGGATGATCTACTTAGACTTAAAAGCAGAATTACATGGTTGTAAAAATTGATTACCTTAAGGAGAATTTCTAATAGCTTTTTGCAGGAAAATATATTCTCTATTTTCACATAACAATATTAATAATTGAATTAATTATGAATTAATACATACCAGTGCACGGCATTTAAAGGCCGTGCATTCCTTTGTTTCTGATCAAGCTATGAAAACTGGAATGGTGAATATGCTTGAAAAAAAATATCATTCCTAAGATATAAAAGGTGATGCATACAATTATATTTAATTCTACATAAATGCAGCAAATTTTCATCATTGCCAGAGTAATTACCAATTTAATGGTCATAGCTGGCCCCCTTCTGAAAGGGTCTGGGAATAAGAAGCATTTAGGCCAACTTCAGGTACTCCTTTTTAAAGGTCACTATGCTTAAATTTACCATGCAGCTTTAGATTCTTTTATTATTATTATTTATTTTGAATGTAGAAAAGAAATCTAAATCAGTGTGATAGTGCAAAGTCTGGGCAGTTTGATAATTTCAGAGGACTTGGGGGGGATCTACACAAAGAATTGGACGAAGGTAGAAGTAGAATCAGACATAATGAAAGGATTTTGTAAGAAACAGCTTTTTACAAGGCTAATGGGAAGTCTTGAGTGAAAATATCAAAATAACTTTGGCATCTTTTCAAAACCAGAGAAAACCAGGGGTCCTGCGTAATTGATTTTTCATGGCTGCATTAAATGCCATTTTGGTTCTGACTTAGTGCCTGATGGCACGGCCAGCAGACATCTGCAGACAATTTTGGCAAATCCTACTGACATTTGTGTCCCATATCTGAGGAATTCTGCTGGACGCCAGCTTGAGTGCACAAACTGTAAAGCATTATACTTTGGAGAATTCTGTGTTTATGTTTATGCAACATTTCCCTCCAAAATAAGGAGCACTATCTATGATCTACCCAGTGCTTCGTTAGTCTATTACTCTTTTCTGTGCTTATTCAGATATGGAACTGAGCCTTGATTTCTTTTCAATACAGTAAACTCTTTCATTTTCCTGCTGAGCTATTGACTACTTATGTTTCGTTGTTTTGTTTGGTTGGTTTTTTTTCAAGCTGGCATGGTGTTAGCTATGAACATTTCAGATGAATGCAAGAAGCTGGTTTTAGATCTCCATTAACAGGAAAATGTGTTCAGGAAGTGTAAATAATGAGCTTGCTAATAATATAACAGGATGCTGCTTCTCAGGTTGATGTACCCCCTTCTGTTAAAAGTTTGAATATAATTTTTGAAATCCTGTTTAATTATCAATGATGAAATGCTAATTGTAAAGCATCAGAGCAGCTGGAGAAGTCTCAGATGTAAGAGAAGTGAAGGAGTGACCTTTCTCAGGTGCAGGCTTTTGTGTCCATTAAGGAGTTGTGCCCAATTTCCTTTCTTGAGAGGATAAATTCAGGCAACTCCCCTCTGAGGTTGTGGGATTGTTCTTTGGTGATGGTTGAAGGCTATTAAGTGGTGCTTGGTTAGGTTTAAACCAGAGTATTTAGGGGGTTGGCACTAAGCATTTATATTGAAGAGGTGTTTACTTTTAAGCTGGTTTAAGCACTGAGCTACTTTTGGTGCTAGAAAGGTTACTTTGTAAAGCAATTCCAGAGATATTAATTTTTTTAATGCATTACTTGTTAAAAAATGTTTCATTCCCAGTTGAGAAACTCCATCCATATGCATTCATTTTCACATGAGTATGACCGTAAAGATTGTGCCAGTTAGTTTGAAATCACTAGGGAATGCATTTTGTTTTCAGTGGATGCTCAGATGAGTTCATCACCAGGTGACCTATGCTAAATGTTCTCTTAGTAGGAGCCTGTATCGTTCTTGTGATGTTTAAAGGAGAAACCAGGTATGTCATGTTAAATCTTTTATGTGCTATTCACTGAAATTTTCCATTTCAAATGCTTTCAGTTATGTTTGATACTCCCAGCTGCTGAGTAGGGTGAAGTAGTTTTAAGAAATATTTTGGAAAAATTACGACAACACCAGTTTATTTTTGGGTAGTCTCAAAATCAGGGTTGAGTGCTTCTGCAGAATCTGCATGGATTTTGATCACTTTAATGCATACAAATAATAACAAATTTATTGTTCTTTGCAATGATCTTGTATCTTTTTAAAAAACTTCAGTTCTTTTTTTTACAATGTATATGATTTCACATATTTATGCCATAGCTATTCTAGAATAATCTGTTCTACAATTTTTTATGTGTGAAATGGGTAAATATTCATGATTGATGTGTTCTAGATGTGTATGTTAGTTGTATATGCATTATCTAGTATTATCTGTATGTAAAAAACTAGCCTTAATAATGCATAAAACCATCTGGTACTGCAATTCAGAAAGCCCCCAAACTTTCAGTTCTCTATCTCAAGTTCTCTGCTGCTTTGTACTTCAGTGCCAGCTTGGCACGTTAATTAACTTTTACTCATCGCTGTGAAGTGTGGGTTTGTGACATCTGTTCTTTTGATCGTGTGTGATAACTCTTTCATGTCACTGAAACTTTAGTGTTTGTAGAGAAGATATTTTAAATAACAACTTATATTTCTAAATTTTATTGGAAGCACCAGTTTTCAAACCAGGGTGACTGCTGATTTAATTAGAAAGAGTTCATTTTACCCTGGGCTGTGTCTCGCTTGCATCAGAATACCCTTGCTAGCTCAATAACCTCTTCAGCATCCAGTTCTGTGTAGGGGCATTTTGCTTCTTTCTTTTAGGGGATTATTTTTCCTTTAAAAACAGTTAAAATTGCTTACTGTAGAACTTTTCTGGTTCATATCACAGTTAGCAACAAGAAAGGGGTTAGGAAATTTTGGTTGAACTATGAAACACTCAGCTGCTGCCCTTCTTGGATGTTTGCCATTGTTGTTTTAGATAGTGTGGTGGAAGCTTTACTGTAATTTTTGGTTTAAAATTTTTGGTTTAATTTGTGGATGGAAGGGGATCAAAGCTCCCTTTCATTACTCTGTGTGTTGGTGCTTATGAAAGGTCAACTCTAAACATCTCCGTGATCTATTGCACTATTCTAGCTGGTATATGGTCTCTCTAGAACACCACATTCTCTATCTTAGTTATGACAGTGGTGACTTTCACAGGTCGGGGGGAGATGATGCTTACTGATGATTGAATTAAGGAGCTTGGATAGTAAAAGGTTTTCTCACAAAAAAATTGATCACTCGTGTTTTCACACAATGTTAAACTTAATAGGTATTAGTTAATTGAACAATTAGTTCCATAGTACAAAACCAAAATTTATCTGTTTAACAAAAATCATCAGTTCTCTCAGGAACAAAAGTGTAGCTCTCTTGCTTTTTTGTCATATGTAGTACTTCTTGTAATGCAGAGATTTATAGCATGTACATGAAAGAATCTGCTGACGAGCAAAGATCATTGCTTTACAGCTCAATAAACATATAAAATACAGCCTCATATATGTAGATAAATCTAATTTGAGAGATTCACTAAATTCAGATTAATCCAATTCAGTAGGTCCCCATCTCCCTGATTTTGCTGCTAACAACTGTATGTAGGTTTGCTGTGGAAGGAATCAGTGCACTAGGAATGCCTCCCTCCTGTCCTTTTCTATCTTCAGGGTCAATTTTAAGGTAGATCCTGCCATTAATCCTGTTTACAGCGTGGCTTGGTGTGTACTCTTTCTAGCTCAACAGATGGGTTGTGAATCCTGCAAAGAGGGCAGGGACCTTCTCAGGTGGGTTTGCTGATGGAAGGGAAAAAGGTGCATAGAATCTCTTGGAGGAAATATCTCTCGGAGCATTTAAATTCATCGTATGACATAACAGCTCGGGGGAGGAAAAAAAGGTGGTTTTATTCTGTATTTGGATTGTGGTACTACAGATAACAATGTGCAGCTCAGGCTTGTACAGATAGCCAGTTATTGTGGCAAAGGGTTAGTATAGAATAAACCTCAGAGAAAGGCAAGTGAACTAAATAATAAAATACTGAACAACTTTGTCTAATATTGAACTTCCAGTGTGGACACACTGACCTGGTCTGAACATCTCTCTGAAATTTTTGAAGTACATCAGGCTGTGCTTTGACCTCATGGTAATGTTTGCTGCTTTTTGCCACTGAGGTGAATTGCCTTGCGTGGTTCTGCTTGTCAGCCTGATTTCTGCAGAATACCTGAAGCCTTAATTAGAGCAAAGTCATCATGTTTTTAAGAACTCAGATTTCTGTAAGATTTTGTGCTTCATCAGCAAATGAAAATTCAAGTTACAATCTGTTTTTAAAAAAAAAAACAGGCTTCAGTTCTAAACTGGTAGAAAATTCTTTCCAAATGCCTTAAAACTCCATTAATTTAAATAAATATCAATTTTATTGTGATTTCTATTTGATTGAAAAAAAACAACCAAACAAAAACCAACCAAGACCAAATAATTAAATAAAGCCAAGCCCCAAAAATCTCCCAACAAAACCAGAAAACAAATATCAAGCCTAAACAAAAACCTACTCCCTCCCTGAAAAAAAA
>JANHFX010023872.1:27714-46620 GCA_027560015.1 Chloroceryle amazona
GCCCCAAAAATCTCCCAACAAAACCAGAAAACAAATATCAAGCCTAAACAAAAACCTACTCCCTCCCTGAAAAAAAAACTACTTCCCTATTCTGGGTTCTTGAAACAACTGGTCATTATTTCACTCTCAAGGGAGCCTTGTTTAAGTGGGAGGAAAAAAAATGTTCCAATGATCTTAGAATAAATCCATATTATACCGGAAAGCAATGAAGAGAGTATGGTTACTGTAGTACTAAGAGAATCTGAACTTCATGCACTTTAACACTATGATGATTTATGAAACCTCATTCTCTTATTGTTTTTCCTTCCTGCCTCTTTCATTTCTTTCCTCAAAAATAAATCATGCAGTATATTGAGTGGAATTGTTCAGATTCTTTATCCATGTAACCTTCTAAAATATGCTAAATGGGAGCATATCTACATGAACACTGAAAAAAACAGTCTGGTTGTATATAAACAGCATAAGCACATTACTCAGAGCCCACATGGTTTTTAAATGACAAAGTATCAGAACGGTAGTGATAAATATGCTGAAGTGATAGAGACTCTCTACTGCTCCCCTGTTCAAGCCAGAAAGTTGCTTTTTGACATTTAAGACTCCTGCAGAGTTTACCCAACTACCTTGGTATGCTGTGTGGTTTGCACAGTTCAGGGCCTGCTACCCAAGGTGAGGTTTTAGTTCTGTGGAGTAACATTGCTGAAAGTGTAGACGAGCATCAACAAAAATATTGACTCCAGACAGGGAAGAAAAAATGAAATTCTTGACTGTGTGGTTCATAAACTAGACTCAGAACCCTACAGAACCTATAGAGCTCTACTGAGAGCGCAGCAATTGCTGATTCTCTCTCATATCCCTGAGAGATTCTCCACCTTCTTATGGCTTTTCCCACTCTTGGTCTTCTCGATTTTTATTTCATTTATTTATTTTCCTAAGGCTTGAAGCAGCAGTTGACTTTATCTTCTTGTAGGTCTGCAGTGAGAATAACTGAAACTGGTAATGATGCGTGGTATTTAGAAGCAGTAATACTGGTAATTAATTAATAATTATGCAGTCAATAAATGACCTGAAGTTACAACTCCTGTAGCAGCATTGTGAGATGACCGGTAGGGTTTGTACTCTACATAAAATTTGGTACCCAGTTGCAAAGTCCTAGGCCTGGTAACTTCTTCTACTGAAGCAGAATTTTCCAGAGAGGTACCCTTGAAGCTATGAAGAAACAAAATATTCATCACTTGTTCAGGGTGCTGCTGCTTCTGGTTAATAACATTCACTGACAGGTTTTCAGTGGTGTTTGTTTTTGAAAGAAGCCCTTTTCCATCTTTTTCTCTCACTTTAACTTTCAACCAGTCTTTCACTGCTAAAATTCAAGTGCTTCTGTTCCTGATATTTTCATTCTTTGAACTAAAAACTTGGAGCTCTGTCACTTAAGAATTTTGATCAGTTAAATGGATTGAGGAGATGATCTCCTGCTGCTAAATCCTGTATCACATTTACGCATCCTCTGATTTTGTAGAAAATTTTTTTTAAACATCCTAAAATTGCAGGCATCAAAATTGGGTGCAATATTTAAGCACCATTTCACCTGGGGTACAGCCGGAGGTAAAATCGCTCCCTGCTCTCTGTCAGTAAATTCTTACATATTTATCTAGGATCAAGTTATTTCTTTCACCATAGCATTATATCCTGGGGCTCATATTAAGTTACTGGACCATCTCAAGTCTTTTCCAGAGGCTCTGATTCCCTGATGTGTGCCCCAATTTTGAAAGTGTGCCCAACAGTCTTCATTCCCAAATGTGTAAAATCTATCTGGCCATTTAAAAATGTACTTTTTTCAATGGCTCAATGAGGAACTGATCCAGAATGTGCTACACCATTGGTCTAACATCATTATTATTTACATTTTTACTGATCTTTCTGTAATCTGTCCATTTTATTTGCAGTGGCCTTATATTTAATACCAGCAGAAATTTTTAATGAAGACAGAAAGAAAGCATGGTAATTGCATGTGAAAAATGAATCGCCTGCCAATAGAAATGAATAATCAAGATATAAAAAACCTCTAGTTCAAAGGAAGCAATGAACAGGAGGTTGATAAGATCATAACAATACAACAAAGGAATTGAATGAGGTTCAAGAATGGCTTGCAATGTGAAAATGAGGATTTTTACTCTGGAAAAGCTGACAAGGTGTAAATGCAGAATGTTGGAACTAGATAGGAAAGGGAAGAGGACTGTACTGCCTCTTACGTGGTTAGAACAGCAAAAAAATAGAAGACAGACAAATAATAACTGAAATTAGATGTCCTTTGGGCTGCTTCTCCCTTTTAAAGATCAATTTCTATTCACCTTAGTACATTTATTTTTTTATATAAATTTAAAATACACTGAAAAAACCCTAAAATGTTTTTCAGGGGTGATAGTTTGGGAGTTTTTAGTGGTTTGTTTTTTTCAGCTATGCTATTTCTAGGCCATTGGATAAGTTATGTAAGGTTTTGGGGTTTCCCCCCCTCTGTTAACAGAGGCAGCCTCTTGGGGATGGCAGCCTCGGCAACGCCAAGTCTCGGAAGCTTGGGAGCATGAAGTTGCTACCTTCCTATTTTGATAACATCATATGACATCGTATAGGTTTAAAGTGAGTAATAAAGGATCCAGTTTTATCTGTGGTATCTTCTCAATAATTTTTCTAGATGTGCTTTCATTTTAAGAGCATTAAAAAATAATCTTCCCCCGCTCTTGCGGACAGATTGATTATATTCTCTTCGTGACCAAATTAGAAAGCTTTCTGCATTGCTGTTGAGATGCAATCACGGTTAGACAAGATCATTTCCTAGAGGTGAAGTTTTGCATAATGTCTCAATAGCATTATTACTCGAACAGGAATCCCCTGGCTTTCCTTGGGAAGTTAATTAGAGTCTGGGAGGAGAGTGAGTCAGACTGAATTGTGTGGCTGAGAGTGTGTGTTGATTACAGAACTGAAATCATACTAATGGCTTCTCTTAGTCTACTGGTAAAAGCAATTACTGACTGGCTTTTTTACAATAAATTTTAAGCTGTGAAATGCCATTTTAATAAATACTCTGCTTAAAATAACATTATGAAAATAATATACACAAATAAGCGGGGGCCTTCACGCTCTTCCCTACTTTTGCCTGTCCCTGTTTTGGAGACAATGACTTCAGGACCTGTGCTTGGGAGAGACTTTTTGTGAAGGTTTAAAAATTCCAACACCGAATTGAAAATGCTGTGAAGCTGTAGATGTGTTCTAATATTATCAATGACAGAAGATGGTTCAAAATATTTGTAAAAGAGAAGGACTTCCTTTTTAAAGACAGGCACGTGAAGGTTTTTCTGTGCCCTTTCTTACAGAAGCAAGTACTGCATTTTGGCTCATATTTTGACTCATAAAAATGAGCAAATACAGGGTTAAAGTGAACTGGGAATGAAGAGAAAGACTGTTGCTATTCCTTTCTTTCTATTAGAGAATGCCCAAGTGAAAGCCTTTTAAAACTCCTGGGTGGCTTTGACTTGCAGAAGTTGTGATGGAAAGCTGAGCACAGGAGGCTTTGGAGCCACTTATTTTGCAGGCTGATGAGAATAATCTTCCTATGAAGATTTTACGTTAATACTTTGAATAATGGTGTGATGCCTGCAGGGCTCTCCCAGATGGTATCAGAGGATTTATTATCCCATTGCTACCTGTATATTTTACTTTCCACTGCGTGGTGATTCTCTTTCAATTAGTCAGTTCCTTCCTTTTCCCTACCAGCTATCAACTGTGGTTCAAAAAAGTAATGTTTAAATCTTAGATAAAAATCATAGTACATTACAAAATATTCTTTATATATATTCAAAGAAGGAGAGAGTTTCTCCTTATGAGAGCATGAATTTGCACATCACTAATTTTGGTTTTGTATTAACAGTTGCCTGGGAAGTTTAAAATGTCTAACAAAGGTGTCTTTAGATGATGCTTAGACCAACATGGCTGCATCAAAATACTGTCCCCAGCTCAGACACTGTTGTTTTGAGTGCTGAATTTGCACTGTACTGCAGACAGTGCTCCGTCTTGCCCAGACAGGGTGTGCCTTTAGCTTAATAATTGGTTCAATTAGTATTAGATGAGAATTTAGCCTTCCTAAGAGGGCATTGCCACCACACAACCAGCAGCACCAGCCTAGACCATTGCCATGGCCCAGAGAGGGTGCTGATAAGCTTTCACTGCCCTGACCAGCCCGGGACCCTGGTGGAAGCCCAGCTTATGCTTTAGGTCTGCTGGTCTCCAGCCCTGCTCACTTGGACCTGTGCTGTAGGTAGCTTGTCTCCTGGCTGGACCCCTTGGATGATGTACCTTGTAATCTTCTCTCCTTGTATCTACTTTTGTTCCTGAGTGGCCTCCTAGGTCCTGTTTCTTGACTTCCCTTGTTTGTGGCTGTTGATGGAGCCTTTTGCCAACACCCGGTTCTGCCTCTTGTGTTCAGACACTGGGGCCTGCACCCTGTCAGTCAAGGGTGCTGCCAGTGCTGGGGTCATCCCTGGCCCCAGCTCACCTTCCCTTAGGGAGCAGTCAGCTCTTGCTGCTCCCTGAGGCCTGGGAAAAGTAGAAATCCCCCTGAAGTACAGATCTGTGTCAGGAAGAAGATAACAGTTTTGTAGCACTTGTGCAGTGATATTCTGATCAGTCCTAAGTGTTCAAACGGACTGATTTTGGATGAACCATTTAAAGTCATCACAACATAGCAGAAAATTAGAGACTATAACTGACAAAACTGTTTTCTTCTCAGTGCTGTGACTCATTAAATGCCAGTCAAGAAGTAAAAGTGCATCTTAGGTGCTTTTCCTTTTCAGGAAAGCATATTTTTTTTTTTAAACCAACATTTTAAGCATTATCCCAGGTCCATATCAGCAGCATCCTGTTCCCTCTGAAGTTTCCCTCTACTGCTCCCTTCACTGTATGATGTCACTTCTGACTCCTCTTCATATTTGCTTTGCAGAAGAAAGGATCTTGGGGTGGGGTTTGGTTTTGGCCCCTTTCCAAGCCCCAGGCACTGCAGTATCCTCACATCTGCTGGAGTTGTTCTTCCATCACGTGATCTAGTGCTACGTTCTGTAGTCATAACCCACTATCTGTGTCACCCTTTCCCATTCCACAGACTACCTCAGAAATATTCGGTAGCCTATATATGGAGGTCATAGTATAGAAATAATCTCCACAGGAGATTTAATTTGAAATCATATTTGTCACTCTACAAGGGCTGCATCTTCAGCCACATGTAGAGCTTTGAGGCATTTCCACAGCTGTACAGACCTCTGCTTCTCCTGCATTAACTGGGCTAGCAGTGAAGCAAAGTCACTGGCCTCTGAAGCTTTATTGTGTGCCACACTTCACCCTTTGTCTCAGTTTCCACTGTGGCTAGTGAGCCAAAAAGCTCAATATTTTGATTTGCAGAATTTATCTTTAAAAGTGAGACTCTCTCCTTGCTGGAAAACTCAAATTTCAAGAGACTGCTGAAAATCAGGACCCTTGTAGTAAGAGGATTACTGTATGTATGGACTGGAGCTTGACTTGCTCTCTGACAAGTATTGCTATGAGGTGTACGTGTCCCTTGCTATTTAAAGTAAAATTTAGAAACCTTTCGAGAGCTGAGTTTGGTAATAGGGAAGAAATTTGTAATAGAGAACTCACGTGCTATTGCTTTGGTCCCTCTGTCTCCTTCCTCTCTCTTAGCTCTAATACTAAAGTATTACAAAACCTCATCGTAGAGGTGAGAATGTCTTGAATGAATTTTAGGCTTTCCTTTTTTCCCTTATCTTTTCACAATCAGACCTTGGCAATGCCTATCTTGTGCTTTTCCAAGAAGATTCCCAGCTTCCCTCTTCCCCCTTTCTTTTTTTTTCCAGGCTATTACTCTGGCAGCACATTCCCTAGAAACCTCTAATTCAGAAATTAAGTTGCATAGCTGAACCCTGAAATTACTTTAGAGAGATAAAAATACAGGTACAAAATAACTGTTGAGTTTATCTTAGTATGAATTAAGTCCTGTGGCAGGAGGTGACAGGTCACAGATGAGCTGTTATTAGATTTTTTTTTTCCTGCTGCAGTCGTTTGGTCCATTCATTTTTCATCTGTTAACAATAGAGTTGCATTTTGATAACAAGTTTAATTTGACTGCTAATGATTCATTTCGATACTTGAATATCTACAGCCACTTAGGAAGCTGTGTCCTGTACACAGTACAGAAAAAATATTGAAAAAAGAGCCTGATTGAGTTTAAATGCAGTATTCATCACAATGGTTTTGCAAGTAATTGCCTAATTTGAGCATTATATGCTCCTCTATTAAACCGTATTATACATAACAACATTTGTCTTTAGTCTGCTGAGTTGAAAATACAATGTAGAATAAATAGCTCCTTACTGGAGGAGATCAGGAGGATGTTCTTTATGGGAAGTGGGACTGGAGCATTGTCTGAAATGGAAGTGTTAGCAGACAGTTTATGTATTGGTGCACAAGAAGAAATTGTTAGAAGTTGGTTTTTTTTAGTAAAATAATTCTGAAAGTCCTAAAACCAGAAGAAACAAAACATCCCAAAACTTCAAATGTGAGAACTGACATACCAATCTTTTATTCAAATAAGCCCTAGTACCAGAGGGATAGAGTGCAAATGAGATGTGCATCTTTGCAAGGGATTTCATGTGGCTCTGGAATACTGGAGAGAGAAGTCTTGATTTACCTGGAGAAACCACTGTTATGAATGAAGAGTTACGTGAATAAATGCGATCCATTGGGAAGAATCAGAATGGCTTTTATAAAAGGACTCATGCTTCCTAAATCTTGCCACTGGCCTGAGACCTCCTTCTAAGTCTCATTTAATGGGTAATTCTTCCCTTAATACAGTATGATTCTCTTAATTTTTATAGGCCAAGTTTAATTGCAGCTGAATGCTGGTTGAATTCACTAAATAAGGGCATCAATTTGTTTCCCTGCCTCATTCATGAGAAATGGGAGAGAAGTCTCATTCCCTTTGAAAACAGTCTGAAATGATAATACTGTATTTCTCATCTTTTACTGTTTTCAGATGGAGGTATTGTAAACCTTACATAAAACCTTATATTCCAGCTGTACTCCTCGAGGTCTACTACTCTTGAAATTTTTCATGTGTCCCTGGGTGAAAAACGTGCACTTTAACGGGTGAAATGTGTGCACTGGTTGGAGTTGTCAATGCTAGATTTGACAAAATCAATCATTCTTCTGCAGTAGCTGTGGTCATGCTGCAAAGCAGTTTCCAGGAGTTGATTGGGCTTTAAAAATATTGAAAATGAAAACCTGCTTGTGTCTTGTATCCCGTCTGACTAAGCCGTCCAATTTGATTTGCTGTAGCTGGATTGTTGCGTGCTGCCTATGAATGACTGGTGGGTTTGGAAGAAAATGAAGGAATTCGGGATGTGTGGAGGAAAAGAACATTTCAGCCCCTTTGATGTCTCCGATAGGAGATTGCTGTGATGACAGTACTGTGGGTGAAATTAATGTGACACGACTGCCGTAATAAGAGATGAACGCTAATGAACAGCCCTTCTTTGTAACAGCAGAACATCTTTGATGCGTAATGGTCGGGTCTCCACGAGTAGTGCTTCATAATCTTCTCAACAGTATAGCCCTTTGATTTACTCTTTTCAAAATTCCTCTGGGCATTCTGTCTTAATGTTACAGTTATAAATATCAACTCTGACTTTAATTCATCATGTATAGGAAGCAAAAAAACCAAACCAAACCTCAAGCAACCAAATTTAAATAATCCAGCAGCCAAATCTACAAGTGTTTGTGTACTATTTTTCAGCGTGTAAAAATGAAAAAGTTCTTGGAAAAACAAATCCCTTCTATATATTTTTTCAAACAATCAAATCTAAACAACCACTCTTTCTAATTATTGGGTACTTCCTCCAATTCTTGGGATTTTTAAACCCTGCAGCCTTGCTATGTTTCCTTTCATGACAAAGCTGCCCGCTTGTGCAAACAGCTTTGCACTTTCAGGTCTACGTTTGTGGGTATTTATAGTCTTGATAGCTGTGCACAGAGTTTCACAAAGTATATTGAAGTTAAAGGCTGAGTAATAGCAGATAATTTTTGTTATATAATAAGCACTGCAAACTTGCTAGAAAAATGTGCTAACTTCAGTAATCTGATAAAATTGATAAATGTGCCCGTGCTCAATTTTACACTGTATTAATATAGTGTGACGTGAAAAGTGCCGGGTTAACCCAGAAATTATGCTAGCAACTTACACTGGTAGTTGGATATATGCTAAATTCAGTGGCAGTGAATTAAATATCTCCTCAGGCACTTGAAACTTGACAAGGCAAAGGATAATTCTTCTGAAAGCTTGTATGAGCAGATGTAGCCTGAAAAGAGAACTGTCTCTATGGGACGCCTCACTTGTTATATACAACTCTATACTCAATTGTTTTCTGGTGTATGGGTCTGTCATAAAGAAGAACCTGTTGATCAGTAACACTCGAGATTCTGTCATCATGTCCTCGGTGCTACGCTTCCTCCCTTTTGATTTTATCCAAAGAAGTTTCTGGATGCACTGTGGAGAACACCTAGAAGCAGTAACTGTAGAATTTTTCTGACTAGTGCTGCGATAAAGTGGTTTTATTTTTTACTGATTTGGCTTTGAACTTTTAAGATCTTATTTGTCAAATAAAGACTGAAATTTTGCAGCCTCTTAGAAAAATGAATTGAGCACCGTGATTCTGCATCTCGCTGTGTTGTCAGTGCATGGGAGAGTAAGATGTGTCTTTCTGTTTTGGCCACTCCAAATGTGAGTATTGTTTAGGGAAAACAGGTACTGGAACACATGAGCAAAATGTGGGTGGCACACCTTGAAGGCTCTGATTTTAAGAGAATCTCTTGCATCATTCCAGGCTTTTTATTTTAAAAGAGCAAATATAAACCAGTTAAGGCAATCTGCTTTTTAGGATGCCCAACAGGTCATTTATATTTGTGGCAAAATCTAAGCAGCATGGCTTTGATAGCAATAATAAAGCTCACTGAGGAACCTTTGAGAGATTACAATAGAAAAGGAGGAAATCACCGCAGATCTCTGACCGCTTTTGGTGCGAGTACATTAAAGTAGTGAAAATTTATCTCCCAGTTCACTTGAGATTTGTATTTTTCTTTCTCACAGTCCCATCTTAATGCAGCCAGGAAGTCACCTCTTGGTCACCAGACTGATCAGGTTCTTCCCTTTTCCTCTTTATTTTTTTTTTTCCCCTTTTGTCTTTCTTTTCTCCCCTCCAGCTGATGAGTCTCCACAGTAGCAGTAATCTGTTAATAGTCCCCAGATGGCACGACCTGTTGTATTACTGTATTTCATTTGATTTCTGCTGGTCTGCTTCTCAAAGTCACACAGTTCTGTTCAGACAGCATTTCAGTCTTTTTATTGACACAGCCTTTTAAGTTTATTGTTAATGTGTTTCAAGAGCACACTCTGCCTGCTATGGCTTGGAAAATGAAAGGGAGAAGTTTTGATGGAATGTTAAAGAAGCCAATTATAGAAAGCCAGCAGAAAGGAAATGTGTGCAGGAGAAAGAGAAAATACGCTATGAGACTTGGAAGGTAAAGTGGTGAAGAAGCTATAAAGAGTTTGGAGGTGGTTTCCCAGAGAGACTTGATGTTTTTCAAGAGAGAGGGAGTCAAAGTGTGCTTAAGATCAAAAAGGACAGAGTAATTAAAGGATAATGAGAGTCAGAGTGAAAAAGAAAGGTATTTGTGCATGTGTGAGAGAACTAGACTTTACAAAATGGAACTGGGAGATAAGGGTAAATTTGAGGGAACTTTTCATCAGCTTCTATCTTCAAGTTCGAAGTATAACACCAAATCCAGCAGCATACAAATAAAATGAGCTTAAAAAGTTCAAAGCAGCCCTTACTCACACTTTTGCCACTCGGTCTCTGCGAGGTGAGCAAAGAGAAAGCTTGCAAATTTTCCTGGAAGATGAACATGGAATGAAGAGCCTTCCAGCTGAGGTCTGATGCCCCCAAACACATTTCACATCAACAGTCATGCTCTTGCTTGCACTTCTGAAGCAATTCTGAGGCAATTGGAGCTGTCAACTGGAACCTGTCGAGGTGTGTGGTGCAGAAAGCACTACACCAAGAAGCTGCTCATACCTGTCTGCTTACTGAAATGAGACAAACTAGAGATTGCTCATACTGTAGTCCATCAGGACTTTCAGTTATGGAAACTGGTGGAATAGTTGAGATATATATATATATATATTTTAGTGGCTATAGTTTTACTTCCTTCTGAAACTTCTCAAAGTGTTGTTTTTTTTTTCCTTCCTGCAGTTGGAAGTTGATTCTGGTGTTGACCCCTCTAGTGATCAGAGATGGAAACCCTGCAGAGGTAGAGTCCTGCAGATTTACTGCAGCAGGAGAACTGGTTGTAGGAGAGCTATGAGAAAACGTTGCATTAAAATAACTGAAAACGAAGGACCAAGAAAACTTTTATGTTGGGGAGAACTAAATTTAGGAGAAATATAGAATAGAGCTTACTATTTTTTGTTAACTTCTTCAAACTTTTGGAATGGATTAATTTTGACATAGTATTGACAGGATGCTTTGAGGGGAGAAAAGTGTGAATGTGACAAACTTGCAGAGTGGAATTAAAATTGTTTAGAAGGGAATAAAATGGGCTGAACACAGGGATGGACTGCAAATTGTAGTGTGTTTGAATCATTACTGTGCTCTCAGCAGCCACTCAGCTGCACATTAGTAGGAACAGGAACAAAAATTGCAGGTGAGGAATCAGGAGTTAAGATGCAAATGGAACAAACAGAGGAGAGTAGCCTGAACAGAGGGACTGAGGCACAAATGGGTGTTCAGAGCACGAAACCAGAAAAGACAAGGATGTTAAGATAGCATTTGCAAAATGAACAAGAGATGTGTGGGAAAACAAGCAGAGTTAAAGAGCAAGCGACAGAATGTGTGAATACATAATACAGAGTCATTTGAATTTTTTGGCATGAAGCTCATGAGAAAAATGCTGTCGACCAAGTGGTTGTAATTTTCCATGTCTCATTTGCAATATTTGGTTGAATTAATTTTGATTATGAACACTTGTGAACTAAAATGCATTAGAGAAAAATGCAGCTTGAGCAGTGTAAGCACTGTTACAAATATTTATAAAAATATATATTCAAAATTTAAAGGGCAAAATGTATTTTTCCTTTCTTCTCCCAGAGACTGTGTCTGTTTTGGTGGAGGATTAGGTAGTGTGTGTGTGCTCCCTTTCACTTCTGGTTAGAGAAGATTCTAATTTTTCCCAGTTAATTAAGGACGTGCATGAAAACTGTGAACAAACATGGGGCTTATTTCTAGTTCTCTCATTGCTCTTCAGTGTGATTTCATGAATATTTCTTTACATCTCTGCTTCCGTTTTCCTGCCTGTGAAACGGGGAATTATAATGAGCTCTGAGGTTTGCTAACAAAAAGTGTTACATAAGAATAAGGAATTATTATTAATAATGATACATATAATCATATGGATAGTAATAATACATATGTTAGGTTTATATCTCTGTGCTCCTTGAGGATTTGCATGTTAAGAGGCTAGAGCTAACCTTGGAGAACCTCGGGAAAGTAGGTTGCAAATTTAGCAGCTTTGCATCAGACACCCAGTGGTGCAGGCTCCAGGTCAGTTTAAGCTGCTCTGACTCTTGTGCCATCACAGCCAGCAGTGGTTCTGTTGTTATCAGGCTATAGACTGCCCTGTAATGGGGTTAAAAAAAACCTACTCACTTGTGCCAGTATGCTCTTAAAACTCTCTGCATACTCAGTGATGGTGGGTGCAAGAGGTGGGATCAGAAGGTGCAGGCAGGAGCTGGGGACCAGTATCAGCAGCTGTTTCCACAGGAAGGTGGTTGTGACTGTGGAAGGATGTTTCAGTCTAGGAAATTTCCATTTATTTTTTTATTTTTCTTTAGGTGAACTTAAGCTCTCCCATTGCAGGTTTCTGTTGGACAGGCTTCAAAGAAGAGAGCTGTTACTTCTGGGTTTAAAAAGATTAACAGAAGAGCCACCTGCTCACAGGGCTTCTACTTGTCACTGAGTTACCAGAAGAGTTTTGTCACAACTCTTGAAGCAGTGATGAAGTATTGGGAATATTTTCATTGATATTTGACTTTGAACAGAAACAGTTTTATAGAAGCTTGTGGAGCTACATATTTAGTTGGCTGGAAGTTCACATCACATGCTTATTCCCTGCAAGAAGATCGATCTTTAACGAGGTGTGAGTTCTGAATACTGGCCGTGCCCCTACCTAGCTTCATTTTTAACTGGAAAGATTCCATCTGAAGTAAATTTCCATAGTCTCAAGGGGGAGTTACCCCCATGTGAAAACACTCCTCAGACTGGCCTCCTCACGTCTCTCCATGCAGCAGCAGTTGATGGCTTGCAGTAGCTTTTAAGCATGGACCTGACTATAGAAGCCAATTCCCCTTTCTCAAGCAAGCACGGAGAAAAGCAAAGAATGGGAGGTGGCACCTCCCTGCTGTCCCCTCTGTTTCTAGCTCTTGGAATTGGAATCACTGTTCCTCAGTTGATGAAGCTGTGCAGTTTCATGCAGAACTTTTATCTGACACTGAGGCAAATTCAGCTTTTTGAAGTACAAGAGGAGTTCAATTGACTGTCTTTTTTTTTTTACCTCCCAAGCAATGGCTAAATTCAGCTCTTTGGGTTAAAAATGAATAGTGTGAGAACATGGCATATGGCCGTTTGCCTAAGAAACTGTGGCTTGTGTTTACTGAAAGAAATCGTAATGTGTTGGCATTCATTGTAATTCAGCTTAACTGGGAGCCTGCCAGAATCAAATCAAAATGTGTTCACAGTATATCCAAAATATGGCACAACTGCCAACGTTGTAGTAGCAAGAAGTAACAACCTGTTTCAGTATGAAACATGGAAATTTCCCAACATGCAAAATAAACTCATTACATGTTGTTTTCAGCCTAGTTATGGCATCCTTTAATAAATGGTTTTAATAGAGCTTAAGTGGCACAGAGATGGTCCTTACAAGATGATTTCAACAAATTTAGGGATTGTTGAGGCATTTGTAGCTGGAAGGAGGGGAAAAAAATGCCTTAACTTGTCCCCTGATAAGCTACACTATGGAATTGCTTGTTCAAACATGTTATTGACCACTTCAGTGGGTCTACCAGGAGCTATTGAAAATGTATCAGTATTGCAGGGCACCATTTCTGCCAGCGCAGGGAGCAGATACTCTGGTTTCTGTCTTTGAGTGGCATAAGTGGTTATGATTTGGATACCTGTGTGTGACAAAGCCATAAATGGGCCATCTTTTTGCTCGAGCAGTGTCCATGTGGCATATTCAGTCCTCATCAGTGTATATAGTTGTGTACTCTGCATCTCAGTGTGCACACAAAACACTGGTGACCCTGAGGTGATGGCATTTACTGGTGCTCTAAGACTGAATTTAGAAGAATGGGTTTATGCAGCCTGTGTGGTGTTTTTAGCAGAGACAATTTTGTGCTAGAGCTTGACATTCCAAATTCCTGTGATGCTGCTTATACAGCTGTTTGGTGGCAATAACCACTGGTACTTACGAAATCGTGTCCTTCTGGCTCTGAAAGGAGAGGTGCATATAGCTGAGCATCTGCTTTTTGAAGGTCTGAATGTGCTTAATAATAAAACTGATGAAGAGAACATTCATTTCAGTACTGTCAGTTATCACTCTGGTCTCCAAGGATTTTTCCTTCAGTCCTTGAAAAAGAAGCTTTCTTTTGACCTTTTTTCTTTCCATATGTAGAGCCAAATCTCTTTGGTTTCAGTTCAGACTTAGTAAACATACCAGCCTGACCTTGTAAAGAGAGACTTGTCTGGGGAAAATGGGAATAGTAATTTTTTAGCGCTCTATCTCCCTTGGTAAAGCACTGAGAAGTGCAGAACGGACCATTCTTCTTCTCTTGGCTCCTCACTGGCTGTATCTCTGCAGGGCTGACTGTTGAAATGCACCAATCACACTCTAGGAGATTTTATTTTTTTTTTTTTTCCTCATCTTCTCATGATCAGCAGCTTCACTTTGTTTGATGTGAGCTGTCTTTCCATGCTTCCCATCTCCGGATTTATTTTTTTTCTCAGGCAAGTGAAAAGCTGTGACTTTGAGCCCCTAAGAGGTTATATAACGTTTGCTTGCTTAAACTAATATTTGAGTACAATTTTAAAGAGTTTTATAATAAATTTCTCAAAGTTAACAAAAGATTATGATGAAGACATGTAGATGATTAAATAATCACTAAAGTTCTTGTTATGTCTTTTTCTGGAACCAATAACCTGCTAGTATTGAATATAATCTCTTTACAAGTAGCTGTTGTCATGTCACTGCCTAGCCTAGAGTGGAAGAGGCATCAAGAGTGGTGCAATTTTAAGCACTGAAAAATGTAAATGCACGACCAAACTGCATCTCTACGGGGGAGATGAGCACGTGTATACCAATGGTATCATGGGAGACGTGAATTCTTGTAGCGGAGCTTTCAAAATGGAGAAAGCTTTTAAGTGAGGTATAAATTTTGTGTGTGATGTCCTTCCACAGAGATGTGAGTTTCGATCTATGAGATTAGATGGGACCATCTCCAAACCTTTGGCTGTCGTGGGCTCAGTCATGTAATGTTCAGTGCACTCTGGCTCTGCTCCAGCAATGCACTTAAGTTTGAATCGTATGAATATTCCTGTGCCAATCAATTGGAGGATTTGCACTTTACAGGGAAGGGAGGCAGGCACTTAAGTTCTTTGTTGGATCAAGGCCACACTCGCACAAATCCCCACTGGAGTGTGTCCTGTATTAAAAGATGAGTGACACCAAGAGCAGGACCCTCCACGATCAGTCTGGAATTCATAAACGTTTTGTTTTCCAAATAGTTGTGTGTGCTGTAAACTTTGCTTCGTTTTTGAAGGGGGGATCTTCTAGTGGGAATTTCCATACTATGATTCCCACAGGCTGCAATTACCTGGCAAGCATGAAACTGGAGAGAAGTCTAATTAGATTTCTGTTTTACAAGAAAATGTGCTTGATTCAATGAGTTAAACAGGCTGACTGGTGCTCCAGTTACGAAACTAAACATAAGATACATCTTAAGAAGATTTCCTGTAACTGTCAAGGATTTAGTTGATGATTTCTTAATTCCCACTACAACATATTAAAATTAACTTTCTACCATCTTAGTTTCACTGACATAATCTCCAGTTTCCTTCTCCATTCCTTCATCACCTTTATATGAAAAGGATCCCCAGTCCCACCAGAGACCAATTTGCCTGTGTTGGAAAGGACTCGTTTGTTGTGCTCTGACTTTGTAAGACATTTTAAAGGTGTTGCCGCAGTAAGTTTTAGCAGTTTTGTATGTCAGAATCATCTCTCCTTTCAAAGCTTTTTGTACAGGGTTGTAGTCCATGAACCAACTTTCTTGGTGTTAGTCCAGCTTCAGATTGTCATTTCTCCATCCCCTCACTTCTGTGCTTCTTGTGCCTCTGCAGCTCTCCCCCGCCCTGTGTCCTGGGAGCGCTGGCTCTGGTTTCTGTGCCCATATTGTAAACAGGACTGGAGGAAATTCACCTGCCAAATAATAACCTTTTTTCTTTTATTTGTTTTCTGGGCCGTTGTTCAGATGGATCGGTTCAACGGGCAGCCGCAAAGACATTTGGAGGTATCAGCAAGTGGCAAGAGGCAGGGAGGAGCAGAAAATGACTGCTTTAGCTGCTGAATATTCAAACCAAAGTTGTTTCACAGGCTGTTGACAAAAAAGGTTGAGCTTCCCTTCAACTTCTGCATGCTTATGGAAACAGGCTGGTCTGATCCACTCTGCCACCATAAAATCACTAATGCCAGTCCGAGTGGAGGGAGATGGAGAAGTTGCTGCCTCTTTTGGCAGCAGCACAGTCTGAAATGGGCTTAAGTCCATTATGAAACTGCACCTTTAGGGACGTTTCTATAGCTGAGAAGATAAGAAATATATCATCTTTAGAAGTACAGTTGACACATCAGATACTGGAAAAGTAAGAGCTGCTGAGAGGTAGTGAATAACTTAGTGGCTCAGTAGTAAGGTAGCCATAGGAAATATGAGTTATGTGAAAGAACACAGAGAAAAAGAATATAGTATGAAACTGTTTTGGCTGATGAGGCAGAGGATTTCTGGTGGCAAACATGGAAACATTGAGAAAGTGAGGTGATTAAGTATGAAATCCTGAATGGTAGTTAAATGTTCTATTAGCATCTAAATTCTTTGAATCGGGAACTTGATTAGAAAGATTATCACAATACAGACTTAGAGGAAAAAAAAGGATACCTTATTCAGTATATGCACTTTGTATATGCATTGCTTTAGAATGTCCTGTTAAATTCTGAATTAATATTAGTGTTGCATTGGAATTTTCATCAAAGAAAGGACTGGTTTGTCATAGGGAACAATATTCTAAGAAAACAAAGTGTAAATTGATTAACTGCAGCATTTCTAGTTAAACTAATCACATAACCAGCGTCCACCTCATTTTCTAGTTTCTTATAGTGGTATTGGAAAGTTAGGACACTAGCCATCATAGGACCATCAGAATGTTAGCTCTGCACTTAACTAATCATATATTTAGTTCGGTTGGTTGGTTTGTTTTCTTCCAAAGCAGGGGCAATCAGAATAGCAGTGAGCCTTTCTGACCCTTAGTAGCACAGCCACTTAGTGCAGTGTAACTTAGATGACTTGTAAAACAATATAAACCCTGAAGCCCTCTAGAGGAAATACTAATTTTTCATCCTGTCCCTGGAAATTACTAAAGTAAGTCAAGGACAGTCACTTTTTATAAAACATTTTTAACATGGTTGCAGGTACCTGATGTACTTTTTAAGCTGGGATTTGAAAATTGATCGTAGTGAGCAAATAGCATCATTAGATGTGTGTTAAATGTCATCATAAATTGATTTTTCCAGTCCCATTTATACATTTTTAGGGGAAAGAAACACTGTGAATAGTCCCGTCAATTAATCTACATTATCAAGTTACTTTACATTTGAGAATCTAACTTGCTACCTGACTAAAGGATAGTAAAGGGAAAATCCAGATTCAATATTAAACAGCTACAGTGTTCAAGATCAAAATGACCTTTTTGTTTCTGAAGCTCTTTAAATTCTGAATTACTGAGACTGCCAACTAGGGAGGCATGAAGATGTCTTGACTAAAAAGTAGATATCTTTAAAGTATTCCAAGGCAAGAATCATAATATACCTTCTCTAAAATAATTACATGCATTTTCAGATCGAAAGTTGTCAGTAGTTTGTGCTCGTTTCAGGGAAATAATGCATTTAGCAATTATTTTTCAAAAGATAAAAATGAAGATCGTGTGTTTTTCCTAAAGCAGAGCAATGTGAATAACACAACCTGAAATTATTTCACCCAACTGAATCCATTGCCCTAATTCATGTACCTCTTTTGCCTTTTGAACCGAGGTTCCAAAAACCTGGAGTTAAGGTTCAGCTGGTGCAAATGGTTCCTGCTGGTGCTGGGGTTTTGTGCGTGTGTGGAGAGGGTGGTGTTTTTGTTAGATCCATACCGAGCCGGAGTTGTGCGTCAGCTGGAGGAGTGTACAATTACAGCACGACAGAGACTGAACCTCTTAGGCTATGAAAACGCGTCGATGCTGCTGGCAAAGCGAAGGTGCAAGTTGCCACCCTTTCCCTGTTCAATCCTCTTAAGGCAGGTGTACTGGGCTTCCAGTTCCAGATAGCGAAGAAGCAAATTGTAGCTCCCTGTTTGCTAAATCCTCTTAGTGATGAAGCAGCCTGAAATTTTGCTGTGCTCTGTAGAATTAGCAACCGGGTTACATTTGCTCTTTGCCCGCTCTTTTGATTGAATGTGCCACGGGCCAGTTGTGTAACAAATTCTTCCAAGCAGCTCTGCTCATCCAGCACTTTCTGGAGCCTGCAACACCCCACTCCGGCCTCTTTGGAAGCACTTAATCGTTGGTCATGGGCTGAAACCCTTTGTTATGAATGGCAACACTTCCTTTATAGCTTGTTATTTCTAACAGTCACGTAAAAGCTTTCCAAGTTTACTTTTGAGTAATATACAGAAGTCATAAAGAGAAAAATCTCTCAGACCCAGGGTGCACTGAGATTTCTCTGTGTTTGCTGAGATAGACTAAAGGGCCAGATTTACCCATTAATTTACCAAGTGACATCCCAGGAGAAAACAGCTGCAGCCATGGGTGACACAAGGCATTTTCACTGTGAATAAGTAATATCTGAAGAAACTGTCCGTGTTTCATGTCCTATTTCTAGAAGTTCAGGAAAATGGCAATTTAGGGCAAGCTAATCACATAATTATTTAAAGACGAATGTGTAAATGTGATAGTTGCATCTAGTTCACTCTTATGACCTTTTTGGATTATGTCGGTCTTATTTTTCTGCTCTTTTCTTATCACAACTATTTGATATTATACAGAAACTTGTATTTTATTTGGTCATCTACTCAGTTTTCCTAGTACCTTCGTGTTTCTTATTCATTGCGTAACTTGGTCTTGCTGGAGGTTCCCAGCCACATTACCTCATGGTTATGCTCGAAGACCAGAAGATGACACCTAAAGCGTGTAGGAAAGTGTGGTGATGGGATCAAACCCCTTCCTAAGTGTGATTTAAGGAGCTGACTAATCTTTAATGTTTTCCCAAGTTTGGTTCTCTGGCATATATGAAAAATAAACCACAGTAAACCAGAAGAGACTTTTCTGAGCCTTCACTGGGAATGGCTGCTAGAGTAGCTCAGCAGCCTGCTCCCTGAGAGGAATGTCTCCAGAAACGTGATTTCATATTGTGCTATTTTTGTTGACATGGAATTAATGTATCCTGCTCAGTTAATAC
>JANHFX010023873.1:5341-53898 GCA_027560015.1 Chloroceryle amazona
ATTACCGTTCCCGTTTCCATTCTGTCAGAGGTCTTAACAGAAGGCTGTCAATTGTGACAAATTTCCGAAAGCAATTCTTGTGTGTTTATGTCTTTTGGTGTTTGTAACTGCCATGGAGTGACTAACTCACAACAAAAGCTTCATTTGATAAATTTATCATCATTACTGTTTGTTGAATATCCAGGTAGAGAATCCAGTTAAAAAAATAAAATCAACTTTTTTGGTAAGTTTTTTGAATCATTTAACTCCCTAATCATTCATGGACACTTGAAAATCAAGCTGTGTTCTGTAGTTATGTAGTTATCACTCAAGTAGGATCATTTCTCCCTAGTTTTTGGCTGGGCATGGGAATATGTCTGGGAACGACTCTTCCACGTGCACATATGAAATATGTTCCAGTGATTAGTGAGCATAAATTTTTGAAATTTCTTTTTCATAAACACCTATTTCAACAACTAAAGTCTATTGAAACTTCTGTAGGAAATTAAGTTGAGAAAAAAGTAAATATCATCCACCAAAAATGCTGGATAAAATTAATGAGCAAATATTTGTTGAAGTGTTTAACATTACTTGTTTTTCCACTGTACAGCCTATATTTATATCAGCCATGTTCAGACACCTGAACACGATGTGTCTGTAATTGGAACAGCTGATCTGACCAGTCAATACAGGCAGCTTTGCCCCTTGGAAGCAATTCAGGTCACCTAAGGTCTGAGCTGCCGTCCTGTGATGCCTCTGCCCACAAACTGAATGTATTGAGAGGCTAGGGCAATTAGGCCTCAAGATGGAATAGTTGAGACAAATGCATGAATTGCAGTGTCCTGAATCAATGCCTGAACAGCTCTGAAGACTTAATTTTCTTCTGCTGCATCCCTTGGCTAATTAGTACTTTTTTTTTTGTTACCAAGCAAAAATAAAGCAACAGAGAATGTTAGCATGTGGTGATTTTATAAGGAGGAACTAGGCTCTGAGCTGATTTGATACTCTGAAAGAAATATTCTTGGAGAAGAATCCAGAGCCAAAATATTTTAGAAAGGTCACCAGGACAAAGGTGACTTTAGCTTAAGATTTTTTTTCATGTGATTGGGTGATACTGCCATGTATTCATAATACTATAAAAATGTGTACACTAGTTCCAAAGATCAGAAAGAGGGAAAAGGTAAAAATTAATGGTTGGTTTGTATGTTTGAAAAAAATAAATAAATAAGGAAAATAGAAGCCAACAGACCAATGTTTAAAGTAAGAAATATAAGAGGAAGCAAATTTTTGAGCAGCTAACAGAAGTATGGTGTCTCAAGATCCTCATGTGCCTTCAATATTCATCAGAAAAGACAAATCACAGAACACAAGAAGTATAGGAATTTCCTAGAATACACAGGTTGAGTGACTATTTTACATGTCTGCCCTCTCTTACCTAGGTATCCTCTCTCTGCCATGGTCAGGACATTTGGTTAGACAGCCCTTTCATCTGACCTGATGATTTTCTTTGAAAAAATTTCTTTAAAAACAATATGATCAAGTCTAAGTTGAAAGAAATACTAAAAGATTGCACCAGTGTCAAACCCGTTCTCACCAAAAGGATCTTCTTCATTTATTTAATGCAACTTTAGATTATTATGCTGATTAATGTAGTTGTTCTGCATTAACTAAATGATCTTTATTGAACTGTAAAGTCCATAAAAGCAGATGATTAATTCGTATCTGCGGGTTTTTATGCTGCCTTTTCTAAAGAAAGTATTCCAAATATCATTTAAATAATGGCATTTGATTCTAAAATGGACCAAATATACAACTATTGTTCTACTACTGTTCTGAGCTGAGCCATTAGACTCCAAAGATCATAAAGAGGGTGGACCAATTGTGCTCCAATTTCTAGCTGTGTGATGACAGAGTGGACTTCCTTATATAAGGAAAATGATTTCATGTTTACCCCAGTGCAACAGATGATCATATATGACCCATTGTAACTGATATCTCTGGGAAACCTTTACATGCTATCTTTGAAAATATTATATTCTCCTACTGCTAGGAACAAATTATTCAAATCACAAACTTGGGGCATTAGTTTCCTCAGGCTGTTGCACTCTGAGGACGTAAACCGAGTTTTGAAAGCACTACCAGTGACTTCAGTTTCCATCAATGACACAGGAACTTCAATCTAGCAATCCATGCAAAATGCTGCAGATAAGCCAGTAAGTATAGAAAATGTGCATTCATGAAACCCCCCTAAAAAGAAAACTCACGAGAAAAAGCAAACCACCCTAAATAAAAGCAGCCCCCACCTCACAGGAAAAGTTGTGAGGTCAGCAATTCAATACTTTGTTTTCCTTGAGCTGTATGGCCACATATTAATAATGGCTGGGGGTGGGGGCATGTTAACTATGAAGGAATTTGGGATGTTTTCATTATTGCTGGGCAAATAACTCTTGAAAAGTAAGCATCTCTTTTATGCATAGATCAAGTGAACTTGGCAGCAGCAATGTCATTGATGCTAACAGTGTGTGACAGGAAACAAACCCATGTGACTGCTGTGTTTTGTAAGTTGAGCTCTTGTGTAAGATTCCGGTACATTCTTTTCCAGCTATTCTTTCAGAAATTTGAACTTTTAATTAAAAGGCAACATTGAAGCATGTCCAGCACTGACAGTCTTAATGCTGTTCCTTCTCCACATTAACATGCAAACCAGCTTCAGTCAGCATGCAAGGAGATACTGTATAATTAGCCTCTTTGTCCATTATGAACAAATATGTGTTTTGGTGAGGGAGAGAATGTACTAGTGTTTTCTAATCAAACGATCAGGAGTTAGAATTTTCAGCTTTTAGTAGTCATGTCATTATCTCATTGACATCCTAATGACCATTTTATTTTATCAGCTGGAGTGAAATAGATATATCAAATTCGGGTTGCTTGTGAGTATATATAGGCTATTTAAAAAAAAAAAAAATCAGTTAAAAAAGGTCAAAAAGAAACCTTTATGAAAGCAAATATTTAATAAAATTACAGCAAATATAAAAATGCAAACAAAGGGCAGATGCTGGTCTCTAGAAAGATGAGCTATAAAATGCATCGTATAATATGCATCATAATTTAACACTGGAGAATCCATTTCAGTTAATGAGCACAGAGTTTGGTAATGCATGTGTATCATAGATCTTTAATAGTATGCTTTACTGAGTTTTGGTAGGGCAAACATAGGGACAGACTTAAAATTACATGATATGCTTAATACACCAGCTGGTGACTTCAGTGTTGGGTTTGAATTCTGAAGTGAATTTTGGTTGATAAATTAAAACCACATTAGTTGTTATGAAACAGTAAATAGAAAATGAAAATCTGTGTGTTTCCTAGGAAGCTTAATTTTTCTTTTCCATGAGTTTTGGAATTGTATTATATATGTTACATAACTAACAAAACTGTTGACCAAAACAAACCAAAAAATCAAACCCTATAATTTTAATTTCTGAATTAAACATCCTATAGTGGCAACTTAAGACTATAGGAGTAGATCTTGATTTCCAGGCTCACAATATCCACATTCTTAATTTTCATGGAACTACTAGTGAAAGTCATGTGTAAATAGAATCAGTTCCTACTCAGATTATTAAACAACATTACAGAATTACATTTTATGGCATTCAAAGCTATCACCATAACCACCGGAGGTTTCTTGATTATCCAAAGCTCCTTCAGAAGATAATTTTCCTTCTGACAGCTTTGCAGGCAGCTTAACAAAAAGAGCAGAAACAATATAAAAGAGAGTATTTGACAGGTAGACCATGAGCAGGTGCATAATCTATGAATTTTGTCTATCTTCATTACTAAATCATCAGCCAAACACATTTTGTTAGATGTTCCTTCATGGACACAAAGTTCATACTCATTAGATACTTCCCCATCCAAAGTTGCCCAAATGGCTGTGTTTCCTGTGGAAAGGAAACCTGCTACCTGGTTTGGTTCAACCTCTTCTCATGCGAGGTGATGAATCCACTCCTTATTTCTCTTTCTGGGTTTCATCATTTAACATTACTTCTTCTTCCAGCTGTCTCAAGGCTTTATGAAAATTCAGCCCTAGGCGCTGCAGACGAGGTCAAAGACTTCATGAGGAATGAAATTCTACTACACAAATGGCTTATCCAGAGCTTTTTCAGATAAGTGGCAGTTGTTCCAATGATTTCAGCTGGCATGTAATCAAGCCTTACTAACAACATAAAATGGAAGATTGTTCAGTTGTACCTGCAACTGCATTTATTATTTTAATGCAGATGTGGAAAGGCATCTGTGAACTTCCTTTCTGTTACCTTGCCAGTGCTTTAGTAAATTCAGAGATTATTAATAAAATATGCAGCCTGCATTATCATGCAATTAATTCATCAACATACAGATGTCTGACAGTATTTTTAATAGGAAGACTTTTTTATCATTACTACTGATATGGCTTCATTTGGCTTTCATTTACAAAAAATGAGGGCCTGATACTTCCACAAATCTGACTCATCATCGACTGAAATCGGGAAGGAAACAAGATCATCACCGACCATGAATTTAGACCTACATAGAAAGTAGCTCTGATTCCATTCCTTTCACAAAATTTTTCAGTCCTTTTCTCAGTGCTGAGAAACAGAGGTTTTACCCAGCCCATCTAGTCATTTGTTCAAATGTTTTGATGTATGCTTAGAAAAAAACATGCCATTTTTCCCCCAAACAAGGGAGGCACAATTATGATGCAGTGCTGAACTTCAAGTTTTCAGCAGGTACTGAAATATCCCAAATTTCTTTCTAATTTTCCCATCAGAACTGATGTCACGGGTACTGTTTTCTCTGAAACTGCAAGTAACCTTCAGTGCTTCACAAGAACAAAACCAGTCTTACATACTTGACCTTCAGGTAAAACAAACCACTACAGTCTGCATTATATGACTATATGCATTTAAAAAAGCTTTGACTCTCTATTGACTGACTCTGATCGTGAAAGACTGTCATAAAACAGTTTTTAAGAGTAATTCTGTTACCTCTGAAATGCTGATCAGCTAGGTAACTGCTGCTAAATGTTCTTTCAAATGCCTAATGCATGAAGCAAACCATATCCTACCCTCTGGGATCTCGACTGGCAAAATGTAACAGCTGGTGTTTCTTATTGATAGGATAGCCCCAGAGAATTTAGGGATCCACTGAGTTCTTTGGTTTTAAGTCTGTGCTCTCTCTGAGCCTAATAAAAATAGTATATTTTCTGATAAGCACAGATTTAAGTTACTAGTAACTCAGTATTAGCCTGATTAATGTTTAACTGAAATGCATATTTACAGCATCTCTTCAGAACCATTCCAAAAGCAATTAAAATTTTTAAAAGGCAGCATTTTTTATCACATCAGTTTTAGAGGACCTACTTTACAGAATGAAGCTAGAGAAGCTTCTTATTGATATATATATAAAAGGTGACCGTCCAATTGCCCAAAGGCTATTTTACATTAGGCTTTGCAAAGATTCAGGTGTCTCTGAAAAGAGAATGTTCTAAAAGGGACATTTTTCTTCTCATCAAATCAATATTAATATGTTTCAGCATAACTGTGAATTATTCTCAGAAGTAACAGCCACAATCATTATTTTTGCCAGTGGAGTTATACAAATGGATTTGATGGATGCATAAAAACATGTTCTCCTGTCTAGGTACAAAGACTTTGCACTCACTTAGGATCCCAAGATGTTTATGCAGAGCACAGCATCAGGCACACAGTGCCAGGGTTACTTTTGAGTCCTGAAGTGAGTGAAAGGATGGAAATTTGATAGAACTATCTCTGTTGTATGTTTGAAGATTTCTTTTTGGTTTACTGCTGTAATTACCAGTTTAATTTACCTATGGAACTTGTAAGTCTTAATAGCTTTTAAAACTGAAGATTACCTAGTCTGAAAAATTTTATCTTCAGAGCATCAAAGTGAGGTGAGAATGAACTGTTTGCCCCATACTGTGGTGGAGAAATTGAGGTGTGTGCACACGACTACACTGCAGTTCCTGGACCACCAGGTAGGCACAAGTGAGGGGCTCTGCCAGAAGAAGCCATTTCACATGGGCCTTATTCCCTGCCTGTCATGGGCACGCTTGTGCTGTGTAGCCACATGGTCAGCTCTGTCAAGGAGTTAATTCAGACTGAAATTAACCACTTTCCCAGCAGGTTAGTTTTACTCTGGTGACTTTCCTGCTCCAGTTCACTCTACAGTTGAAAAAACTCTTACATAACCAGAAGGGAAGAGAAGGCTTGTGGGCAGGAGGGGCAAGGAGCAGATCACTGAGTTGGAGGTGTACAGGATACACTAGAGGACCTTTATGTCAGCTCATGGTGTTTGTGGAACTACAGTAGAGGCTTATCCTTAAAAGCAATTCTGCATCTGCCTTTCCCTGAAATCAATTGTCTGAACCTATCTGACTTTTCAGAGGTCATGTAAAACCTTTCTAATAGTGCACATAATTAATGTGATTGTGTTGTCTGGAATAGGTAAAAGAAGCCATCTCAAGCCTGAGTGCTGAAGAAGGCTTTCATATACCTTTAGTGATGCACAGCATTATTCAGTAATAACATGAAAAAAAAAAAGAGAATTATGGCTGCAGGCTGCATAAAACTAAGGAATAATACAATATGGTTTTTTTTTTCATTGAAAAAAGTTAGGAGCTAAACAAATGAACAAAGGTCCACAGAACTTTTCTTGATATTGCTGAATTAACCATTGAATTATGCACGCAAGATGGACCTACATTTCGCATCTCTGCAGGCATAACTAAATCTATTTGGAATAGAGAAATCTCAGGGCTTTAACTAACATAAATATGCTAAAAAAATCCCACTCTAACAGATTCCATTAAACAAATAAACAGTTCCTTTGTCTGTGAAGCTTATCCCGAGAATGGTACTGGCAAAGGATCTCCTGCTCTTGTATAAGCTGTTTCTGCACCCGAGGGAGGAGGGATTGCATAGCTCTGGCAGTGGCTATCCCTTTTAAGCACAGACAAGCCTTAAGGATACAAGATACCAGCAGGAAGGCCAGTGCAAAAGATACTGTTGGGCTAGTGTCTGTGAAAAGAAGTCCCAGCTGCTCCCTGGCACACTTTGTAACCAGCAAAAACTAAAAGTGCCCCAAGCTGCCCGATGTTACACCTTCCTAATGCCTATTCACAGCGTGATTCTCTTGAAGAAGCGTGCAGAAGTCAGTTCAGCTTTTTCAGATGAATCCTTTCTTCTGGGTAACTTCATCTGTTCTGCTTTCTCTGTAGTACAGCACACACTGCTGATGCTGAGGGTCCTGTATGGCAGAGGCAGGATAGCAAAGCATTTTACTGAGAAATGCAGAAAAGCTATCTTCTTTAAGTGCTGCGTGTCAAGCCAGTGATGAGACATGCCCTTTAAATGCATTTATTCCTGATTCATTGCCATTAGGTCCTTCGGTTCACTATCTTCACACTAACATTTTCCATTTTTTCTAAGAAAGAGAAGGAAAATTAACTTCTTGAATTAAGGATTTATGTGTCACATGCAAATGAGATACCAGTTTCATCCACTAAGACACAACGTGTCTATCTTGTGCCTGAAGAAGTGAGACTATTATGACTGAAACAGATCTGAGATATTTCTCAAAATATTAATAGAAACTACCCTGATCCTCACAAGCTCATCACATCAGGTCCAGACAAGTTAATTAGCAACCAGTGTTCTTGTTATGTGATCATTTATGTTTTATATCATTTCTTATTTTCCCTCACTGTTGGGAAAATATTAGCAGCCTTAAAAATGAGGATGAATTGTATTTCTGAATAGATTTTTTTAAGCTTAAAATACAATGTCACAAATCTTCTTTTTTTAAGGACTTGTCAGTCACATTCCTTATCCTTCCAGCATCCCCAACATCAAATGCATCACATGCACTCAGCCAGGACTGTGTTTAGCTTGATATGCAGACAAAGATGAAGAGTAAGTAGGGCATTTTTTTTCCTATCGTGTTACTCTACATGGAAAACACCCATGACAGAAGATCTGCTTTGAGTTTTAACAAATAAACAGCCACATCTCGTCTCAGCTGAAGTCAACAGTAGTTTCAGAAGGGACAAGGTTGCTCTTGATGACTCTGATAATAATTGATGTTTCTATATGGTGATATTGTTTGTGTGAATGACACTATTGCCTGTAACAAAAGCTTCCCTGGAAGTATATGCCTACCTGTATGGCCAAAATCCCTCATCTGTACTGATTTTGTATCACGTAAAAGACATGAACACTGTTCTTATTGCTACTGTTTCTGGACAAAAGTACTGGGTCATGAGGAATAAATTTATGCTTTCTGTTACTCAAAAGGACACAAAGATATTGTATATTGCTCTATAGGCAATAATGTTTGTCAGATCATTTATTGTATTGGGTAAAGCTACATTTTTCCAGATTTCCCTTGGTTTATTATATCTCATTTGAAGGAGCTGGGAATCTGCCTACATGTGAAAAATAAATTTCAAACAGCTTAAATGCTCTTGCTTTGTTCATACATCTGGAATGATTAAATGGGGCACAAACATCCACAAGAGAAAAAATTCAAATCCAAAAGAGCAGGTTTTTTCATATATGCCACATTGTCAATTGTAGCCTTTAAAATATAAAGTATACATTAAGGCCAGATAGAGTTTGTTGGGGTCTTTTAGGTATAGCTACAAAAATGGCAAGTTTATCTTACCTTGTCTAATAATAATTCCATAAAGCACACAGTATTCTTCATTACCAGCAAATGCCAGTCACTTTATTGTGTATCCCCTGCCATTGCTGGTACTGCTGCCTGCATGTAGAGCAAGGCAGTCTGCTCCCTACTGAAACAAAAAAGGATTTAGGTAGAAGTGGGGTACACCTTCAACACAGACTTGTAGAAAAACCTGTGGAGGGAGCTGACTAGGCCACATGGGTTAGTCCTCAACACAGTCTGGAGAAGCTGAACTGTGGTGTTCATAAAAGACATCTTTTGAACCCCTTTTAAGACCTTTGAACCTTTAAAAGATGTCCCAGTCTCGAACTTCTTGCCCAGAAATCTATTCCTGTACCTCATGATCCTTTCCATTAAAGCTCTTTCTCTGGGAATTCTGTACTTCAGAATCAAAGCCACTGTTTCTTGTCCTGTAATGGGCACCACATGGAGCACACAGGAAAACTATTTTCACATCCCACATTCTGTGCTCTGTACAATAAATAGTGCTAACTCTTCAATCAATTAGTGTGGATTTCAGACCTTTGGAAAATTTTTCTCAGTGAGATTCCATTGTTTCAGAGCTGTTGCACCCAAACCCACACACTATAATCCAGCTGAGACCTTACAGAAGTTCAGTGGAGTAGAAGGATTAGTTTATATGACTTTCTGATTACCTAACCTAGAATAAGGTTCACCTTTTTTTACAAAAGGCAATATTGACCTAAGATCACATCTGATCGTCTGTGTCTCCAAAATCTTTCTCTATGAACTGACGTCCATTCCTTATTCATTCATTCAGACATTTCTTTTTCATTCCTATGTGTGACATTGACTCTTTCTATAGTAAGTAATCTTACAGTTTTGGCAAGGGACTCCCTAGAATTGTGGCTATCTATAAGCTCAGGTTTCTAAACATTCAAAAATAGGGAAAATATATTTTCTATTGTAAGGTGAAATGATTTGTACATGAGTCTGGTGCTCCTACATTATGTTATTCTTCTTGTGCTTCCCCAGCTCCATTTGCCATACTTAGCACTCCCAACAGATGGGATACAGCAGGTCTGTCACTGCTGGGACTGCCAGTGTTGTACCTACCTGGCTGGATCTCCTGGAATAAGGAACTATGTGCTTTTTTGTAGCTGAGAGTTGGAAAGCAGCTTCAGACTATAATGGAAATAAATCCTATAGACTTATAAGCCATTGAGCTTTTAAACCTGAATTAACATGTTTTCTTTGCAAGTATCCAAGTCCTTTGCAAGTATGGAAGTCCATCATTATGATTATTTATAAAGTACTGAAAATATTGTGTGAAATAAAACATTATTACGCTACGAAATTAACAGATAACATCTAGTTCATTACATTAAAAAGTAGAAATGTAAAAGTTTGGATTCAGGAAAAGAATAAAAAGTCATCTAATATCAATCATTTTCAACTCACTGATAGCAGATTATGTTTTCCACCTCTCATGAAACTACAATAAAAATTGATTTTTAGATGGGATAAGAGTGGAGTCATGAAGTGCCTGGGATAAGGCTGTTCTCCATTCACTAGGTAAGTGGAAGCATTAAACTGAAGTCATGTTCTTTCCATGAAATGTTTACTAGATGGATTGTAACAGCAAGTCCTGTGATTTTTAGGTGTGTATGTAATAACACGTTTGTATCCACAGCAGTACGTTGTTACACATCGTACACATCGTGGAGTGCATAAACATCCTAACTCTGCTTTCTGATGTTTCCTTTTTATGTTTCCTTTTAATGTTTCCTTTTAAAATAACTGTACTACAACTACAGCAAGGCTGTAATCACAAATGATAAGATTGTTCTCTCACAGTTTCAGGCATCTATGATTTCAGTGGGTAAGCCTATCTAGCTTCTGTATGTAAACTATAGAAATATATATGGGGAGCTAGGTACCTTTGGGTGGAATGAAGCTCTTCCCAACAGCCTTGGAGAAGATGTGATTAGCTAGCCTAGAAGAGATGCTTAACTTTCAGAAAGCTAAAGCTAAGTGAGGTAAAACCCTCATGTATCTGCTTATAAGAAACAGGGAAACAGAGATGAGAAGGTGGGGAAAATTAAAAGCACAACATTGAATCTCTGCATAAGAATTAAAACACATTCAATATACATTTCCAGGAAGTAAAAGAGATGATGATCCCGAAGCACAAATACATATGTATTTACATACACTGCTGCCAAGCAGAACTTCTCAGTGCATCTTGAGAGATTCCTCAGCCCTGAATTCCTCTTGTATAACTAGTCTGTCAGCACAAGAGCTTTTCTTTCCTTGTCAGTGACAAACATGTTGGCCCCATCTACACTGCAGAAGAACCAGACTTCAGTGCACAGGTGGGAAATAGATCTATTGTCGTGCTGCTTAGCCATGTGGCAATTCATATTATGAATTTGTTGATGCAATATGCCTGTTAGAGAATGCAAGGAACACAGACAAAAAGGTAATATTATCCAGCAATATTTTGGCTGTGGTGAATCCATGTGTTACCTTTGAGTCAATGAAACTGTACCTGTTAATGTAAACTGAGGGTCTGATTAATGGGGAAGGAAGGAAGGAAGGAAGGAAGGAAGGAAGGAAGGAAGGAAGGAAGGAAGGAAGGAAGGAAGGAAGGAAGGAAGGCAAGCACATGGTGACTATGTGGTTACTATCTGTGATTCAGTTGCAGCTAAATATCTGCATGAGTAGAAATATTTTCAGAAAAAAGTACTCCCTCATTTTTAAAAACTGTGTGTGTATGGATTATATCTGCATGCTTTTTTATATCTGTTTTGGAGCTGAAGGGAGAATGAATAGAAAGACACAGAAAGAAAAAAGGGAACAAATTAAAATGAAAAAGCAACAAGCCCTGCTGAAGACCATTCAAACAGCTCTCATGACAATCTCAAATGAGAGATATAATCTTTAACAGCTGATTCTATTTAGTTTTTTATATTGTTACTATTTGGAACTATTCAGTGTATGTATATTAAAAAAAAAACAAACCAAAACAAAACAGTAGGAATGGTTAAGAAGAGTATTTAAGATAAAATATAAAACCAGTGTAAGAGAAGGAGAAATATGTTTGATTAAAGCAAATATTCCTTTGAAGTTAACCATTTCAGACTCTACTTTCCATGTAAGATACTTTTGACATAAAAATAGCTTGGTTTTGAAACCAACCCTCAAAATTCACGTGTCCAAACGTAAGAAACAGTTGTCTTGCGGAGAAGAGGGAAAGCTGGGTGAGGAACAACACACCTCCCTCTGCCTAGAGTATTCTTGCCTCATTCACTTCCCTGAGCATTGGATTCATTCACAAATTGGGAACAACTCCTGCTATTTTCTAGCACATTTGGTGAAGTGCTGAATCCCAAATTAGCGCTGTGGTGTTGCTAGGTTATGAAAAATGTGACTATAAATTCATTGCAGAAGCCCCTGTTTTATTCAGAAAGGCTGCTTCTGTCAAAGAATTAGAGCTTGAAAAGAAATATTTTTAAGAAAGTACTCTGTTAAGGTATAGTTGTTTTCATACACAGCTACAACAATGACCCAGCTCTATTTACTATGGCATTAGCCCTTACATACCAATAATACTTAGGCTTTTAGTTAACCTAACAAATATTTTGCTGTGTGGGTGATGCATTAACATGTGTATTAGTGAGCACTTGTCCATAAGGAATTTGTCAGACTGTCATCAAAGACTAAGGCAGGCTGTCCCTGCTCAGGGCAAAAACACCTGGGGATCACAGCAATCAGTCTGAAGGGAATTAAAGTAATAGATTAATCGACCGTAAGAATCATTTTCCTTGTTCGTGAATCCGGATTTCCCTCAGCTGCCAGAATTGTAGATGAAAGCAAAAAACATCCTTGACCTTCCCTGTCAAAGAAAATGCTTCTCCCTTTCTCTTTGTCTGATGTGCAGAAATTGGGACTTTTTTTTTGAGTGATTTACAAGGTCAGAGAATTGCAGAGAAAAAGTGTCAATAAAATAGTATCCAGGTTCTCATTTATTTTTCTGTGTCATGACCCATAAAGAGACATTAGAGAATGTTTCAGAAGTTGTCAGTTTGTATCCTTGTAGTCTACCACACTTCCTGACTTCAAAGTCTGTGATGCAGCTCTACCAGTTAGCCTGTGAATGCAGCATAAATACTTGAAAGACTGCATGGATGTTAGGAAAACAGTACTGTCTGAAGAGAGGTGCTCAAATCTTTGTGCTGTCCATAACTCTGTGCAGTCTTTAGCAAGGCAACTCATTTGGCTTCCATTTTCCCATCTGAAAAATATATTCTTTCACAGGGAAGTCAGGAGGTTTCATCAATTAGCCTCTAATTAGGAAAACACTTAGACAAGTGTTTCAGCTAAGCCCTTTCCAGGAGACAGTTTAGGCATGTGCTTAAATGGCACCCTGAATTAAAGCTTACTGCTTCCAAAATGCTTTGTATCTAAAGACAAAAGATGTTATATAAGCATTATATAGATAAATTAGGGTTTATTTATATACTGTTCAGTATAAGAATAAGCTGATTACTTGACAGGGGAGTTAACTTATTTACTTTTTTACTGATAGTGCTTGCTGGCTCTTTCTATGTGCATTATTTCTGGAAGAATTATATTAATGGATGGAGCTTGATTAAGACAGAGGCATAAAAGGTCTAAGATGGGAATAATCTGTCTGACCTGTGAAATATCTTGAGATTACAAAACTGTTCCATTTCTATGCCATTATGAAATGAAAGAATTTCAAAGCATTTTTGGGGGTGGGGTATGTATGTCTATGGCAAGGGCATTTATCTGGGATGGAAGAGGCAACATTCAAGCCTGTGTTTTCTCACCCTCTTGCTAACCAGACAGTTATCAACAAGCACAATTCTGGAGTGGGTCTTCCCAGTCTGACCAGGAACTCTGCCCCCCAGCTTCCCCTTCTCCACTTTTTATCCAAAACTGTATTTTCGAGTGATGTGATTAGATCTGGGGAAAGACAGGTGTACTCTTTGCTGAGTTAAAAACTGCCTGGCCAGCTGGGCCCACAGAGCTGTGAATGGAGTTAAATCCAGTTGGTGGTCAGCCAACGGGGGTTGCCCCCGGGACTCAGTTTTGGGGCCAGGCTTGTTCAATGTTTTTATCAGTGATCTAGAGGAGGGGATTGAGTGTTTCCTCAGCAAGTTTGCAGACAACACCAAATTGGGTGAGAGTGTCGATCTGCTGGAGGGTAGGAAGGCTCTGCAGAGCGATCTGGACAGGATGGGCCGAGGGTAACTGTGTGAGGTTTAGCAAGGCCAAGTGAGGGGTCCTGCACTTCAGTCACAACAACCCCAGGCACCTCTACAGGCCTGGGGATGAGTGGCTGGAAAGATGCCTGGCAGAAAAGGACCTGGGGGTCCTGGATGACACCAAGATTAATAGGAGCCAGCAGTGTTCCCAGGTGGCCTAGAAGGCCAACAGCCTGACCTGTATCAGAAATAGTGTGGCCAGAAGGAGAAGTATAGCCCTGGAGGTATTAAAAAAAATAAATGTGGATGATGCACTTCAGGACATGCTTTAGTGGGATAGGATGGTGTAGGGTTCAGTCACTGAAGGAGAATTTATGTCAACACCAGGATCAGAATAGTTCAGGGTATTTTCCCTCTCCAAGGCCTTTAGTTCTATGTCTTCATCTGATGGAATATTCCATTCTTGATAAAGCCTAACCTGGGAGCAACAACCATTCCATAATAAATGGCTCTGAAAACAGATAACATTTGCTACTTTGGTTACAGATCTTTCCCTTATGAAGCAGTGGACCATGTCAGTTTCAGGGAGTTTATTCTTTTTATGCCCAAGCTTAAATAGCATTTATTTCCCATTACTTTCCATTACTCCTTAGAAAATAAATATTGAAATATGTATCACTTCTTTTGAAGTGATGATTTACAGGCAAGGCTTTATGAGTTTTGAGTCAGGGTTAGTCTCAGTGAATGTCGAGTTCTGCTACATCATAAGGAAAATACACCTGTCTCTGATGAGATGGATGAATATGAAACTACACAGCTTAAGTAACAATACACATTTGGTTCTTTGGTATGTCCCTAAGAATTCTGTCGCTTTCTTTCATTTTTTTTCTCCTCATTTTTCACAAACACAGAAGAATACTTCCTAATCTGTGGGAGAATTGTAAGCATAAATTTGTTAATGGGCATGAAATGATAATAAATGCCACAGAAGTGACTCTGAACAGCTCTTCTCTGCACATATGCCCACACCCTCCTACTCATTTTTCTCTGTTTCTGGTTACCACTCCCACTTTAACCTATCTTATGTTTGAAGCTGCCTCTGACTATGAGATCAAACATTTCTGTCAGAAGGAGAGATAATCAGGAATCCAAAAGGCAACGTCTTTTGCTATATATCTGTGGCTCCATTTATGCTTCACCGTGGAATGCAGAAGGAGGGGGAATAAAAAGATAATATTGGTGTTTATGGTGTCAGGTACTCCATTTAAGAGGAATCAGTATCATAAGCAAAGCCAGGTGAGATCTGCCACTGTCAGAGTATAAAACCTTGGTGGACGGGTATTCCACCAGAATGGATTGGTCTGGCACAGAGAGACTTCACAGTGCTTACTCAACATTTACATGTAATTTCTTTTCTTCCAGTTTCATTAATGCTCAGAGAAAACAATGGAAGTGTTTTGAAGCACAGAAATGAAGACTACATACCCAGAAACAGCTCCAACTAGTGCAGAATGCAACAGCCCATCTGTTCAGCAGCACCACCCTTTATCTCTGCCCTCTACACCGAAACCTAATGAATAAAGAATCATCTGAGAGTCTTCTCACCCGTGAATGAGATCCAAGTTCACTACATGGTCAAGCTCACAAGGAACTCCTGAGTTCCAGGGAATATGACATGTCCCCACTGTGTAGGCAGTGAGATTTTGAGGAGGTCTTACCTACTAGTACTCCAGATGTACATGTGTGGATGGGGGAAAGCAGCAGTGTTGCAGTACAGACAAAACCTTGTCTTGAAATAACAGCTTTGGCAGGCACTAGAAAACCATCCAAAGTCCTGATGGTTGCTCCCTCTGCCCTCAACAGTGAAGTGGACCAATGGGTAATCATTGATATCTGCTGCCTCATCAGAAGATGAGCTACAACTCTACACTAGGTGAACACTTAAGTATGTGTCTTGTTAGCTGCTGAAGTTTAGCCATGACATCCTTGGGCAAGAGAGGAACAACCACAGCAACAAGAAAAATAGATTTGCACAGGCTGGTTTATCTTCAGTGAGATCTTCATACAGAGAAGAGTCATTTTAAGTGGTCTACAAGTAATAAAAACATTTTTGGCACAACTTTGAAAAAATAGACAAGTATGTGTGTATATAGATCTGTGTGTATTTGTGTTTGTGTGCCTATTTGAGACAAAAACAATCTGGGAGACCATTGTTGTGACTTTTTAGTTACCAAAACCCCTTTATGTACTAGATACTGCAACACAAGCCATTTTACTGAAGAGATTGCTTTGATGCATTTTTCCTTTCTGAGTTATTATTAAGTGCATGACATTTATTCAGGGAAATAAATTATTAATTTCTACCAGGAAAAGTGAAAACTCAAAGACTAAGGAAGGAAAATACTAAACAAAAGCCATATAATGCTTGCTCCTAGTACATCCGAGTGCTAAAGAGATTTTTTTTCTCTACTGAATTCTTTGTAGGAGCATAAAGACAAAAATATAACTCCACAAAAGATTTGAAAAGATCTTATGGTGAAATAATCAAAATGCTTTCTGTTTACTAAAATATCAGTTGCTAGAAACACTCAAGAATATATTAAGTTGTAACACTATTGAGTAAATTACAGTAATAATAAATATTCCTGGTCAATTCAATATGAAATAGGACATAACCTATAGCTTTGTCATCTTTTTCTTTAGGAATTTTTGGGGCTTGTTCTGACTTCCACAGCAGCTGTTCCCAAGCATACTAAAATTAGCACAACTCTCTTCCATGATTTCATGTCATCCCAGTGCTTCTGGGATTAGGCCCAGAAAGAGTAAGGAATGACTCTCTGGAGAAAAGATAGAGCATATGGAATTGGAGCAGAGGAGAAGTCTCAGGATAAATGCAGGGAAAAGCCATTCACACAATTTGGGCTTAACCTTCTCTGGAGCATCTGGGTCAGCAGGGCCTGGGGAAGCCATTCTCCACCACTTACAGTCTCCCACTTCCCATCAGTGAGAGACAACATGAGAAACTGGAGAGAACCTAAATCCCCAGGCTCCCTGACCCTTCCTCAGAGAGCTTCTCAGGAAAAGGCATTAGATTCCTGTAGGATTTCACATCATCAGTTGCTCACTTCATGCACCGTCGAAGTACACTTAATCTTGGAGATCAGCAGAGGCAGCTCCCACAGTTTTCTGGGATATTACAGTTCCCCAATCAGATATTTTGAGTAACAAGATCATTTCCATTACCTTACCACCTATATTTTCTTTAATTACTCTATCATTTGCTTTTAACACAGTCTAAATAATTTAGTGGAGAAAAGGTAATATACATTTGGGTATTCAGAGATTTCTGGGAACCTGTACCACATAAATGTCAGATTTATTTCATTTATCTCAGTAAAATTTGGGGGTGAATGTCCCTATATAAGACACTAAAACAGGATATAAATGACACTTGCAGTCAGAAATTCCAGTAAATATTTTAGTGATGTCATTGTTTTTCCTTTAAGGAAAAGAAACTCACTGTGCCTCAGCTGTCTGTAATACTAGAAAGTTGTTTCTGCTTAGGTGAAACAGTTTAAAAGAGCTCAGGTCAACACCAGTTTGAACTGTGTTAATGTCCATCTAAATAAACAGTATGACTGTCTTCAATTTAAATGGGTATCTTTATACTTGAATAGACAGTTCACTGGCTGTTAGTTGTTGATGGAAACATATCTCACCAATATTTAATTATAGCTCTGTAAAGGCTACTTCACAAATCACAAATACTTTAGCATAGTGTTTTCCCCCAGGTGTTGTTAGTTTGTAACGTAGCTAAGGCTTTCATCTAACTGGTCATAATTAGAAGACGTGTGAGTACGTGATTCACATGCTGCTAATTAAAGTTGCTAATAACACTCAAAGCTTTTACATATAACTAGCAGCTACCTGGATACTTGGTGCACATATAGCCTGCACCTGTAAATGTGATGAGGATGTCACATGATGCAGAAGACCATCTGGTGAGGGCAAAAACTGACCTTCATGAGTGCAAACAGAATAGAGCACTGAGGGGAAAGCACTGCCCAGGCCTGGAGATGACACTTTCCATCTCTTTTTCCTTTTCTTTTTTTGAACAGTAAGACTTTCCCTGAAAGTAAGCACTAAGGAAGGTTTATTAGCATACCAAACAACAAATAAAAATACAGATTACTAAGAAATAAAAGATCTGTGAAATGATGGAACATCATAGAACTATCAATAGAAGTGCAAATTAGAGAAATAGGCAAACTTGAGAAGACTGGTAAGTATTAATTAGCTGGTAAATTTTAATCCTGAATAGAACTGTTAATTTCAATAATATTCAATCAAGAGCCAATTTGAGAGATAATTAGTAAGGGCCAATCTTTCATTCATTATATCCCAGATTTGATTGTAGCAGGAATTCAGGGTGTGAGAGACAAACAAAACAAAAAACCCCATGAGATTATTAGCAACCAGACAGATTAAATCCTCCTTTTGTTTAAGGCGGATATCATTGTATATGTTCCTACATAACAAAGCAGCTCATGGAGGTTTATGACCAGCTGAGTACTGAAAAAAACAGCAAGTGGGAAATAAAAAAAATAAATAAATCAATGCCAGTTCCTAAAAATTATGTGGTTGACTGTGTGTTCAAACCTAAGCAGTAAGTAGCAATGAGTAGAAGACAGTCCAGCATCTAATCTAGTACACTAAAGGTGGAAAAAAAAAATCTGTCTGCTAAATTTTTATGGTCTTCTTTGCCTTTATCTTTTCCCATATTTGTACTTTGGCCTTTTTTTTCCTCAGAATTCCTGACCTAATCACAACTCTTAACTGATCTACTCCAAATCTCAACTTCATTTCTTTATAGGAGATACTGGATAGTTATTCAGAAAATTCTAAACTTTTGCCCCGTACCTGAATTTGCTGTTAATGCCTTTGGTGGACACTAATGTTGCATTGCTTTTGTCTAGAAAAATGTCTGAGCCAGAGAAATGCTTCTCTTTGTGAATGTTTTAGAATTTACATCTGGGAAAGCAGACAGTTATTAGCATGTTTAGCTCCATAAATACAGAGCCTGCATTTTATTACCTTCTGAGGATGCCTACTCAACATATATGTTATAACGTTTCAGGAAACAATAAAAAGTTCATTTGCCCATTGAATTCTCATTTAATCGAATGATTAAGTGGTGGGTTTTTATTCTTATTGCCTAGATTTCAATTTACCTTCTCTTTCAGTAGATTTATACATTGCTTATGCCTTTTATTGTTTCTCCTAATGGCTTATTTCCTTCTGGTAGCTATGTCATCATCCCTTCAGTACAGCTGTGTTAGCAGATATAGTATGGAGAGCCATACTAGATCCCCAAAACATTCTCTTTGGATTCTTTGGAGATGGTGTTCATTCCACAGTGAGGTATCTACAGACATGAATGAATGAAATGTTATAAAAAGCACTAAATGCAACATGTTTTCAATAGGAATTAGGTGCATAACAACTTTTAAACTCATCTCAGAAAGCTTATATTAAAGAGCTGGAAGATAGCTGGTGCTAATGGTCTTGAGTGGCCCAAGCCAATATCTCACTAGGAAAGCATTTCATTTGTGTGAGGGCAGAAGAGATTATCCACCATGGCTCCCTTTCAAGTCCTTTGAAGGGGGGATGCAACCACAGCCATGCTTCTTTCTGGTCAACATTGGTATTTGGAGGAAAGAGGAGGTTTCACCCTGTTGCACTGCTGCTGTCTTGCTCCCCGCTGCCATCTGTGGACCTCCAGACCACCTCAGCCCTGTGGTTCCAATTACTAGCTGAATCTTGTTTGGCAAATGGGTAGCAATGAGCAAATAGTGGTACTGTCTAGCAGTGAGGAATTCAATGGAAACTGCAAATCCCTCAAAAAAATCCAAAGATAATACAAAATACTATGTTTTTCTACAACATTAGCAAGGAGACAGCAAACTCAGCTACCTGTGTATAGTCACCTGAGGTCAATCAACACTGGTTTCTTGAAGCAAATAGAGTTATTTATAATTTATAATAGGAATTTAACCACAATGTTGAATAAGCTTACTGAGACATTCTGATTTTCTGTTCCTTCCTGGTTACAGAAAATTATGCCAAAGTAATTGTGCAAAAGATCTGAAAACTCAATCCACCCGTAAGTAATTGACCTTGTGATAAAATCCCCCATGGCCCTTTGCTGCAGAGCAGGAAAGTGTTCAGCATCTTCAGGCAGCCTCCTAGCTGTACATGCTTGAGGAAATCCTTTTTGACCAGCAAACTATTGATTCTGAAAAATGCTATATTTGATCATAAATCTTGAGCAAGCTCAACACAGGTCAGTGAAGACAAAATATTAACCACTCTAAAGTGCTTTTAAAGATTCTCAGACTGGAATAAAGAAAGAGATGACATGTACACTTAGCTGTAATATAGATTTTTCTTTTTTACATTTACATACCTCTCTCCCTCTTTCTTCTAGAGAATTACATCTTATGACAGTACACAAAACCTTCCTTTTGCAATCATATGTGTAGGCTGAACAGAAAATTGACTGGAGGGTAGGAACCTGTCTGTCAGAAAAAGTAGATTTATTATTTTTTTAAAGTACTTCTACATTGTCAATTGAATTAATCAATCCAGTTCAAACACTGTGTTCCTTCCCTGAATATTTCTTGAGTAGTCACATAACAATGTATCTTCTCTAATTTGAATATATTGACAACCAGAAAACAAAGTTTTCTGACTTTGTCAGGTCAAAACCATTCAAAATACCTTAAATTTGAGACTTTTCAACAATGCCAAATTGGCACTGCCTGAATTATTGATCACTCTTTCTTGTGCTCAGGTGCTGTGGGTCTGAAGTGCCAGCAATCCCATGGCAATCTGATGGCTGGTATGTTGTGTATCTGGAAGATGTCGTCCATTGGGATTTGCTTGTGCAGGCAGACCTAAAGTGAATTTCGAATATCTGTCAGCCATGCTTTCCTGATGACCTGTGTTTATTCTAGGGAGACTGTAACACATAAAACACCACTCCAGCTTGATTTTCACAGAGGGCTAAACAAATAATGAGCTGAAAACCAGACCTGTTTCCAGGTACCTCAGAAGAAGAAGCCATTTAGCAGAGAAAAGTCATCTGAAAGATTTTTGTACTTATAATACTTTTAGGGTGTGATAATAGCATGGCAAAAAGTGCTTCAGGCTTTCTAATTCAAACATGCTTTGGCTAAGAAGATAGTTTCCTCAACTCCTAGTCTGAATCTGTAATTCTTTTCAGATGGAGCTATTTAATCCACGAAAATGGATTTTTTTTTAAAAAACCAGCCTTTTTCACAATCTCTCACATGCACTTACTGTGTTTATTTACTCTCTTCCTTAAAGAAGATTGCAATCTTACTTAATTGTGGCTAAAAAACACAGACTGAAACTTTGGTGGAAGGTTCGCAGAGTGGACAGTTTAGCTTCAGCCACATCAGTCTTACACAATCTTTTCATTATTGTCCCAAACACATCTGTGAGAATTCTTCAGCACTGTGGCTTCATATCCTGAGTACTTATATTTAGAAAAAGGCATCTCTAATTTGGGTGGTCTGAGCTAACATAAACTGTGAGGGAATGGCTTAGTATGAAAAATTTACAGTGCAAGTAGATGTTTTGTGGTCATGTCTTTTTCAGGTGACCCGGTGAACACTGTATAAACTAGAGCTGTCTATTTATTACTATCAGAGGCAGAAATATCTACCTCTCTCAATTCACTTTGCAATCCATTTTTTGAGAACAGGGGTCTCTCAAAAGAATTTAAATAAACTCAGAAATTGTTACATTTTTTACGCCTGGTAAATTTGTGCCAGAGACACGACCCATTTCCCTGCAAGGACAGTTTAAAATCCTAGTCAGTATGTCCCACTGTCTCTGTTATTAATGTTCCAGCTGTGGGCAAGATGATCTTTAGATATGTAAAAATACAAAGATATTGTCCAGAGGAGAATTTTTCTGGAAACACAACAAAACAATATGTAATTAGCACAGATGATGGTAGGCAGAAGAGAGCAGGAAGACTACAAGTAAACAGCAGAGACACAAACTGATAGCAGAGAGCTGTTTTATGGGCAAATCTATAAGCTGTTCTGTTTGTAGCACATTTCTTGTTTGTTAGGCTTCTTATTTTTTTCTGCAAAAGGTCAGGTAGTTAAAAAAAAAAAGAAGAAAAAAAAAAGGCAGATAGCTCTGTAGCAGAGGTCAGTAACAGAAAGGTTGCCGAGTTCTGAGCAGGAACTGAAGGGTTTGTCCTGAAAGTCACATGCAGCTTTTGTCCTTGAAAATTAATTGCTACTTGTCAGAAATACCAGTTGTTGCTAGACGAAGATAGGAGTTCAACATTATTTATGGATCTACACTTCTCAAGTAAATAGATTTCCTCTAATTTGCAATTCTAAAAATGCATTTAAACCTATTTTTAAATGGCCTCTCTAAAAACAGGGCAGAATTGGTCAGGGAGTTTTTGAGAAAATGTATTTTTCTTGAAAGGTGTTCCTTTATTTAAGCTGAATAATTAATGGAGCTGAACAGATTTTGAAGACGCTTTCAATGAGACTTCTGAAAAAACCTTTGACCTATCTTTTGGTATGACAACATTTTGATACTATGTTGTTCCAAATATTTTGTTTCAACCCTGTAAATTCCAAACCTCAAGATTTGCTATAAAACAGAACCATCATGTCTCCAGTGCAGAAGATGGGAATATACCACAGAGCTCTGCACTCCATGTCAGATTCTTCAGCTACCTGCAGTTTTCCCAGCAGTTTTTCTATAGGCTTCAAATAAGCCCACAGTTTAGTTACTTTCTAGGTTAACACATCCAAGAACAAACTCTGTGGGATTTGTTTAAAGTTTGCAGTAGGTCTTGCTGAGAAATGGGCTAAGCAGAGTAGAAACCGAATAAAAAATCCAGCAAATTTTCCCTGAAGATAATGTAACATATTCACATGGATTTCTATTGTTTCTGATGTTTTATAAGTAATTTTGGAACTATGGTAATAATTTTCTATTGTTGCAGTTTGGTTTTCTGTTTTTGCCTTCCTTTCTGTTTCTTTTTCCCAATGAGAGTTCATATTAGCCAGTATTTCTGTAGAGCTCAGACAGGTTATGACAATCCAGCTCAGAAACCCCCTGTAATTATTGTGTCATTAACAAAACTTACAGTAACACATGCAGTACAGAAATGTGGCAAGTTATACAGTGCACACATATAATAAATACAATATGTTTCACATATAATAAATTAACATAAATGCCAAAAAACAAATGTGGTAAAGCTGGAAAACGCTATTTACATTTCTGACTGTAGCTTGAGCTTTTGTATTAAGGTAGCAGTACCAACAGCAAGAAAAATATACCTGATGAAGTTGCTTGTTCTGCACTGTTTTGTGTTATGTTAATTTGTAAAATAATGCCAGAAGTCAAACAGCCTGGTAAGTGTTGTTAGTCAGAATTTTTCAACAAATGTCAGTAATAATGATTTTCTAGATCATCATGGATTGTGTGAAAGTAAATAATTTTATTTGTTATGCATATTTTCTAGCTCATGTTTTCTGCTATGTGAATGCTTCCAAAGTAGCTACTGCCTTGACTTTCTGTTCAAACAAAATATTCGTCTCAAAGATTCAACAAGCAAGAGAACCGAGCTCCCATTTCAACCCTAGAATAAGTTCCCAAATACTAAAGTCAAGGCTGAGGGAGTGAGGTGAGAAAATTAACAAACTGTTTGCTGCATTTATTGCACTACTGAAATCTTTGTTACTATTATATATTTTTTCCAATCGTTGCATGTATCACTTGATAATTTAAGCTTTTAGAGGTCCTATTACGCAATAATTATATAGAAAGGAAACTAACAAAGAAAGAAAAGGAGAGAACCAGGGAGAATCAGTGACAGCTGAATGTTTCAAGACACTTGCTTCTGAGATAATCTGTGGAAGCAATTTAATACTACTGAGTATCAGAGTAAACTACATAACTTCTAATCTGCCATGCTGTGAAATCAATTCCCAAGATAGGTCGAGGAAGTTTCACTGCTGAGGCAGAGGCAAAACAGAAGAAAATGTATTGAAAATATATAATATTGGAAGGAAGATAGAGGAAGGAAAGGGTTTAGTCTATGCTTACACATAACTTACACATCTAAAATTTAAATGTCTACGTTAAAATGACTGAATTATTCACCCTAAACTCTCTTATAGTAAGTGAGGAGAAATAAGCAGACAGATTTGTCTCATGTTCAGATAGCAACTGAAATACAGGTCAGATGAATCACCTTGTTGCTAGCTTCTGATGATAAGGAAAAACTAGAAATACTAGTTCATCTTTTGTTCATCTACTGTTCATCTTTTAGACATTTAGGTTAAAATGCTGTTTACATAGTTAACCAACAGTTCTTTTTTTTTTAATCAACAGACATTAATGGAACAGCTTGGAGTTATAAAGGGAATGGCACAGTCCCTTTGGCTGAGATTTTTTCCTTTGAGACTTTTCTCTAGTTACTTTAATTTTAGATAGTGTTTTGAGATTATTTTTTTTTGCCTGACACTACTAAATTGAGATTGCTCAGTATCGTGATATGATATCCACTCAGAGCTGAAGCGTAAATCAGAGCTTGCCTTAGCACACTTACATTACATCATTTGGGGCAACTTAAGTTTGTGTAAGTATAACTGTACAGTGAAACTTCCAAACTATCCAGAGTTGTTTGGTTACCAAAGAGGTCAGAGTAGCAGAGTGACTCCAGCTAGTTAATGAACTGTTATTGCTTAAGTTGCTGTACCACCCTTGCATTACTATTTGACTAAAGCCCTTCTGTAGCCTCTCCTGAAGCCCCAAAGCTATAGACCAGCAAGCAAAAGTTACACTGGGGCAAAGCTAATATTTAAAGCTCAAAAATGCTGTTGTACATGCATTGCCCCTTCTCTGCCACAGTCAAACTTCCACTGGATAGTCCACTGAGACAATGACATCTCCTGTGTGATTCTTGTCAGTCCACAACAGTTTTCACAGAAATTTCTCTTTATTATATCTCCTGTGTCAGAGTTCAGCAACTATATCTCAGTATAAAAAAACCCTCTGAAAGTTCTTCTGATTTAAAAGGTGCTTTAATATCTAAAAGCTTGTCCAGATTTTCTAAACATAACAGCCTTCTGTACACCTGGTCCTATGTCTTCACAGGTGCTACTTCACAAGTACTATTGCAACTCCTGTTGTAAATCTCATAATTCATCTTCGTTTGAGGCATGGGAAAGTTAAGCCTTCTGTTGCCTTTAAGAAGATTTCACAAGGTAAAATTCATCTCACCCTAGTTTCCTAACTGAAACTTTCATTCTTGCTTACTGAAAACAAAATTGCTCTGTAAAGGCAATCCCGTCTGTGCTGATTTGAGTGAGAGTGAACAAATCCCCAACACTGCACAGCAAATGTGTCTCCAGGCAAAGAAAAATCTTATGACAGATCTAGAAGTTCAGTACATAGTTCAAAACATTACTGTAAGTATAGTAAATAAGCCATTAAAGGAAATTCCAAACTTATCATTTACTTAAACTCTTAATACAGCTTAGCAATTAATACTTTCATTCTTTTCTGTTGCTCAGTGGTTAGAGCTACAGCACATTTCACAGAAACCAGAATGAGCAGAGATAGCAATCAAGCTGCACCAGTAAAAACAACTTGGTTTTGGCTTTTTCTTCCCCAGCAGATGACAGTGCCTTAAGCAAAGAGGCTCATTGTATCTTTTAGGATGGATCCCAAAAGATTTGATCGTTCACTTGGCCAGTGGGTGACAGATTAGTACAGTAAGCATTTTCCCAGTTTTCTAGGATGTTTTTACTGATGGCTGAGGATATCATCTCAGGATTGCTTCACTTGTATGGATCTGGTTGTTCTGAGAAACCATGCTGGATACACAGTTTTTTTCTGAGCTCAATTGTTTGCTGCTGAGCACTGGGTGAGGCTGGAGAGATGCCAGCACACGGCTCTCTGTTCATCATACACCTGTCAGTACTGCATGAGGTCTTGAATCACAATGCAAACCTGAACATGTACCCTTTGAAGCTCGGAAGGTCTACATTTCCTAAGCCTGTGGCTATTTGCTTAATGGTATATTTGTTTTATCCCTGTTTTTGCACATCTCCTGATAGCTGCCTGCTGAGTTGCTTAGGGAAATGAAGCTTGGGCTGGTTACAAAGGTTGTGAACTACAAGGAATTATTAACAACAGTCAACTGAGTCTGGAGCCTGTGATTGCCTGACTTTCGGCCTGCGGCATGTTCCTGTGAGACAAATAGTGCTCCCCAGGAGTACAGCAAGTGACCTTCTACCTGGGATGTGAGGAAGCATGACAGATGCTCAGGTGCCATGTGCTATTTGTGACACGTGGCAGCTCTGACTGCCCTTCACCTGCCAGTAAGATGATGGGACCTAGAAAAACAAAGACTCTCACAGGCTTTGGGCCTGGTGCTGGTTGTAGGGCTCAGTTTGTAGGAATAGCTTTTCCTTTTCACCTTACTCCTGTCTCACCCTCTACTGATGGAGAAAGATGAAAAGCAGCAGGCATTTCTCCTCTTTTGTTCACATTGCCAAAACTTTCTAAAGTTAATTTATCTTGAAAATGAATGAAAATTTTTTAATGCTTGCCCTAATACCTCACCTCACACCTACTTTTCACTTCTTCGCTTTTGCAGCTCAGCTTAGCTGTGCAATAAATACTTCCCTGCACTAAGATGAATTCTGCCCTGTTCAACATAACCCAGATAGCAACCTGCAGCTGCAGGGACAATCATCTGATCACCCTGCTTTTCCTGAATGATAAAAGGAAGAGTTAATGAAGAACCAAGCACAGCCCAAGTAACCTGCACAGGCAGATCAGCTGGACCAGAGTGACAGGTGGGTACATTTCTTTCTCATGCACAAGCCTTAGAAGCCAATACTAACTTTGCTTGCATGAGGAAGAGCAGAAAACAGAAGCAGCCTGGTAAAGCTCTTAATTGCTGCTGCCACTGTTGCAGTGGAGAAAAAAGAGAGCCCTTTAACCTGGGCTCTGGTGCTGCCAAAGTCACACCTCCTCGGTTCACTCAACACGACTGCAAAAAGTTGTGAGAAATGTCTCTTTTTTTTCATAGATGTCTAGGAAGAAATTTAACTGAGTTAAATCTAACCCGTATTTATTTTTTTTTTTTATTATAATATTATTATTGCATACATTCACATCCATCCACCAGATTCCACTGTCCTTTTCCACTTTATTTCCAATAATTTTTTACAGCTGCCTTTGGACCTACTGAAATGTTTAGGTTTTGAAAACATGCTCTTACAAAAGTACATGTTGTGGAGTGTTACTAAAGCAGGCACCAGAAGTACAGACATTTACAGATGATTCCATAGTGGCCTAAAATGCCCTGGTCATAGGAGACCCTCTGAGAAACTCTCATGTGTTTCCATAGAAGAAATATTTTTTTTCTTATATACATAAAACAAATTCAAATATAAAGCCCTGAGAGATGTGTGGCCTTGAGCTAATACATTCAAGGTTCATAAACTCCAGTACTATATCAATAAGAACAAGATTTGAATGTCCTGTTTTGACTGTAATGGGCTTCAAACATGCAAGCAATACTTGTGAAGAATGTGCCTGTCTTATTTAAATGTATTGAGATTCCTGGATGAAGTTTCCCTTTATTTTCTTTTCCCAAATTCTGTTCCTCATCAGCTTCTACATGCAGTTTTCTCTTTTGTTTCCCATTCTCTGCTGAAGTTGCAGAATAGTGTTTGTGATGGTGTATCATTATTCATGTCTATAGAGAACGAAGCAACATTAAACAAATGTTCACATTGGAAGGTAGTACACTTAAAAATCAGAAAATGGTGAATATAATACAAATATAATTTTGCTTCATAAAAGTAAGCATTAAAACACTCTTTAATAACACATTCACTCCTTCTTTCGCCTTCTGCATTCCTGCTTCCTTCTTTTAGTGTTAGTTCTGGCTGGTGCTAAATCAAGATGGAAGCAGATCAGGAGCTGTTTTATCCTAATTATTCCTTATTCATTGTGTCCAGTTCAGCTTCCAGATCTGCTTCATTCAGTGGCCAGCATGTACTCTCTGTTTCATAAAAACTGAGGTAATATGGGAAGATTAAACAGGAACGAAATAGTTAAGGAGAAAATGATCTAAAAATGTATTTTACCTATGAAAAGACATTAACATAATTTACTGTCCAGGAAGGAGGGAGTTTCTAGCTAAAAGAAAAAGGATAGCAACTGCTGGTTGATGGGCAATCTTTACTGAGATAAATCTGTTTTATATATCTAGTTCATTGAAGGGATGCAGTATGCAAAAGCAGTAAGTTCATAGTTGCTCATGCTTGATTTACTACAGGTCACAGATCATACTATGAGAAGGAACATGTCCTTGAAAGGGCAAATAAATTCAGTCCTCTGATTTCATTCTGGCATAACAAACTATTAGCTGGAATGAGAGATTTTGAATGCATCTGTACTTCTATAGGGAGGAGTCAGAATTCCATTTCATCTGCTTCTGGGTGATCAATAGAGGAGTGGGAAAAGAAGGCTTTCAATATCTCTCTGGTTTTGATACAGTAGCATGTTTAAGGAAAAATAAAGTCTAAACCATGGTGGGGTTTTTTTTCTTTCACATAAGATATAAATCACTTGAGGATGATACTTAGAATTTAAAATTCACAAGCATTCAGAGATACATCTTCACTTAAAATGCAGAAAATAATATTTTGTACTGATTTACTGATTACTTATACAATTTAATATTGTAACCAAACAAAAGTAGGCATCAGAGCAGAATTCTAGGCATACAATGTAACTTTTGCCATTGCATATATTTTTGCATTTCTTATTCATCTATATATGGAAGAGTTACTGAAAAGTTGTGATGAGTCATTTCCCCCACTGTGAGAATGAGGCAAGCACAGTATTCAAATAATGGTTGAAACCAAAACCCTTTCCAGACCACTAACTTTTCAGCTGTTGAATGTTCTTCACTCACCTGGGAACCTAAAACTAGATTGGAAATTCCACTAGGTAGAAAGCAAGAGTGCTTGACCCTGAAATATCAAATATAAGTGACCTTTCAGAAAATATAGCCCATTCTTAAGCCTCAAGAAATTACAGTGATGAAATAATTATGTTTACTGACTTTCATCTGAATTTTGTTCATCCTGGGCTTCAGGCCAGCGTATTTCTGGGGGAATTCCATATTTAGACCCAGAAGTGAAAACATTTGTCTTTATTGCACATTAAATAAAATCAATACAGGAGAACTATGTTATTCTGCTGCATGTCTGGAATACTCTCTCTCTCTCTCTGAGAGATTAATTGGTGTGCAGAAAGTAAATACATTGGAAAAGGTACAGTGGGCTATATCTTGTACATCTTCTACCTGACACATCCTGCAGTTTCTACAGAGGAAGTCCCTATTGCCATCATTAGGGAAAAAAAGCAACAAGTTCATGTTATTTATCTTCAAAGGAGATACCAGTTCATAATAAATGTCATTACGCAGGAAGTGTTCTGTGGCAGCACACTGATTTTTTTTCTAGTTGGAAGATGAGTGTTGTTGAGATCTTTTGCCTCCTATTTGGACTGTAGTCTGGGTTTAATGGCTGCTTCAGTGAAGTTTCTTCAGCAAATGCTTTTTGTTCTCTCTGCAAAACAGAGGTTTCTCACTTCAGTTAGCCTGAACTACTGAGAATGGAAGACAAGATTTTTTCCACAAGTGTACATAAAATCCCTAGAACAGGACTGAATTGGACTCTATGTCAGCACATAAGCAACAATAATGGTTTTGTTCTCTATTTGCTGGTTCCTCTCATTAAATTTCCCCAAAGACACGGGGTAATACACCCTAATATTTACTTAGTGTTTCAAATGATCAACCCATCCTTCTGGCAACTTTTTCAGTTATTCTTTTTGTTGGCATTGTCAGATGTTTGCAAGATGTCTGTGAAGTTAGGAAAGTCTCTATGTGTGGTGGCCATCCTTCCCTAAGCCACTGGATCATCAGCTGGGGAAGAAAAAAAAGTGGAATATAAAAGCTGGTTGAAGGTTTTCAAAATAGAATGATACATAATATACTTAAACATATCTTTTGGATAGTTTATGAGATTAGAGACAGGCTGTAGTTGTGTATATTTAAATTTGAAGTGATAAAAGACAATGGATATCTTTCTTGATACCAGTTTCCTCATTAATGATAAGGACAGTTAACAAACAGAGGAAGAAGTAAAACTGGGAGGAAACTACCTTGGATTTTCTGTAAAAATCTTAATGTTCCTTATATTGTTTGTAGCCTGAATCAAAGACGCCATCTGCTTTAGTGTTCAACAGAAAAGAATAAAAGCCTCATTTTAATCTTGCATTTTGTTTTCACTGTCAAGAGTCATTCTACAGAAGAGAACATAGAGAAATGAAAGATGTTCTCTAAAAAAATATCCCTTTCTTTTCCTTTATTTTTTTTTTTCTTGCTAGGGCTTTGGGAAGGGGAGATTGCTTCTCCTTTTCTGTAAAGAGAAAGTGACATTCTAAAAAATAAGGGCACAAACCACTATAATAGCTATAGTAGTTTTCTGATTCAGGAGATGGGAAGCTCTTTCTCTGACTGTCTCTTAGCAGTCTTTGTTTCTCCTGATCACTTGATTTACGCAGAGAAATGAGGAAAGACTTTTGCTAGATGTCACCAGTGATTCAGAGGATTAGACTTTTTTTTCACTTCCACAACACAAAATATAATCCTTCAACTAATTAATCTTATTTACCTACTTGGCAAATGCATACGGATTAAGGTGCAAATTTGGAATAGCTCTTTAACATTAAAATGTAATGTTTATTTTGGATCACTGAAGTATTTCTTATGCAAGAAACAGATAAGTATATGCTTGTTTCAAGTATTGTCCCAAAGTTTTCACTCGCTATAACTCTGTTTTCAACAGAATAGTTGGCCACATCTATATATATTTGATGGTTTGATAACTAAGCCATAATATAACATGAGAAATGCTGGAAGAATTTAGACCTCAAATCAGGACTTCAAAATCTACTGGTGCAGACATTAAATATGTGTCTAAACTATCTTTGTAAATAATTGAGAATTGATCACTGTTGTCAATGAAAATTTAAGAGTGATTAAACAAGCTTAGGTGTCCAGGTGACATTTTGCATTTCTAGACACCTAAATACAGGTGTTTTCCTTTGTGATTTGAATTCTGTGGGTGGGATTCAGCTACCAGAGCACAAGCTTACAGTATTTTTCTTCTTGCATCAGCCTATCTTTTTTGGAAAAAGATTGTCTGCCATAGGTCTTATGTCGCATCTATCTCTCATTCTTTGTACAAATGCTGAAGTGTCAAGTGGCATATGATGATATTTTGAGGCAACTTAATGAAGCCTTTCACAGACTGTAGTTAGTGAGACGCATGCAAAATTTGGAAATTGTCAAGATAAAAATTAGTGGATGTATCCTAGTTTAAAATGATCCTTATTTTGAAAGCAATTTTCATGGGTTTTGCTCCATAGTGTGGCAATGTCTTACATGTCTGAAGTTTGGGACTAGCTCCAGACTATGGAGTTAGACAGAACTGCTTCATGTGATAGTTCTGCCAGCCTTGTGTAACCAACTCATCCATGGACTGAATTTTTCACTGAGGTTTAGGATTTGTTCAGCCCCTGCTTGCCTTCTTCACGCAGATATGTTGTTGCCAGTTTAGGACAGCTGAAACTGGCACAATGTTCACAGCAATGTATGTTGAAGAATGTTTAATTTTTTCATAGCTCTAATTATCATTTATCACTGGTTTTCAGACATATGATATGTTACTATGCAAAACTCCTTGTTTGTTTTGCTTTGCTTTGTTGTGGTCTTTTTGTTATTTTTTTTTTTTCCCGGACATTTATCTGCTGTTTTCTTAGGATACAGTGCTTAGTTTTGAACTGGCATTTAGACTTTAATGACACTATAAGCAAAACGTAACAGTATAGGATCCAGTATATAATAATTCATCTGAAAATAACTACCATGCACTGCAGATACGGCTAGCTACTGCAGTGTCCATCTCCTGGCCCTCGTTTGTTTACCAGTGGTCACCAGAGGTCAGTTTAACAATGTCCCCATTGATCCCTTTCTGTCCGTTTGACTTTCACTACTACAAGAACAAAACTCCAAACACACACACAAAAGAGAAGGAAGAATGTACTCATTGTGGTTCAACCGGAATTCACAACCATAGAAAAGATGCTCGCTATTGGCTGTTTCCTCCTGCAACTTGACTTCCGAAATAGGGCTACCCTTTTGTACAAGATACAAAAACAGAAATGCAAAAAAAAATCCCACCAGAAAGCATGTGACTTCCAAAATTGCCTGTAGCTTTCCTGGCACTGAGTTGAGAAATATTTCTTCATCTCATGTTACATAATCATACTTGACGCATTGTTTGTTCCAGCTCAGTGCTGTTTTCATCAGATACGAACCACAAATCTAATGGAATATGAGGAGTGTCCCCCAATGGTGTACAGGGGATTTTTTTTGCATATTTTTTTTTCTAGTTTCATAATTATGAAAGGTATTTTAAAGCATGTGCTGGAGAAATACTTTTTGAAATTTCTTGTTAGTTTACGTTTCTCTTCACAGTGCACATTTCCTGTCATTTTCCAGTAAGCACACTGTTCACAGTACACTGAGATCCCTTTCAAATGAATGAAAGGAAGAACAAGTAATTGAAAGAATGAATGTATATTTGACATAACAGACCCTTAGGATAAATTAAATTCGCTTTAATAAAATTACACCAGGGTTTAATTTATCCTGTAATGTTTCAATGGCACACACTAAGGGTTTTAGTCCAAAGAACATTTAGCTTTTCCATTTATTTCAGTGAGTCTGGATCAAGTTTCAGAAGGATTAAACAACTGCTTATTACTTCCTCTTTTCTTTTTTATTCACAAAGTAAATAATTTTATGCAAGTAAACCACATCGCTGGATAATAACTCCTTGAACCATGGTATCTGTCATTCTTATCATTTCTAACTTCTGTGAGGCATATCTCCAATCTTATCAAACTATGACTTTTTTCTGCCCAGTTTTCTGTAAAGTATCATTACTCGGACATATCCTCATTCTTAAACCTTTTCTTGTTTAGGCTAAAATGAAATTAATCTTTCTTTGCTTTGACCCTGTGGAAGAGAGCACCACAATCCCTTCACAGCTCACTTTCTGGTCCTTCTGATTTCCCTGATGTCTCTGACATCTGTCCAACATTTGGGGTTGGACCTCTGTCAAACTCTCAGTATATATTCTTACTTTAACCCCAGTCCACAGTCAGGATTGCTCCAAATTTCATTTAGAAAACTTCCCCTGACACATGCTCAAGAAGCCTTGCAACATCCCTTATGTTCCTTCATTTAATTTTTTAATGTTGATTTCTTCATCTTCCTTGTCATCATTTCACAAGATTCCAATATATACAATATCCCAATATATATAATTTGCTCCTTCCATGAGAAGACTTACACTGGACTCCATTACATATCTATCATAGCTGCTCATCACATTGTCTCAGAAGAAACTGAAAAGCCAACTTGCACCTGAATCATTGGTTGCCTTCTTGTCTCAGGGTGGAGAAAAGTAAATTGACTGAATTTATAAATTATCACAGATTGTTGCCTCACCTTCGTGTCTACCTTTAAATGTAATAAGGTATTTAGTGAAGCTCATAGGATGTGTGTGTTGTGCCTGATACTTGGTATTTTCAGTTTAAAATCCTGAATGATAGAAAAAAGAGTATATTTCTTAGATCTTCAGATAAAATCATATTGGAAAGGCTTGAAAGCACTTTTGAAGACAGGACAAGAATTCAAAATAAGTTCAATTATTTGAAATGACCTCAAGGAAGAGATGTCATCCCTGTAAGAACAAGACCAAAGTCATAGTGTTGCAATGAATAATCTACAAAAGAGAGGAAGGGTAAATAAATTGTTCATTATGAGAGGTAGCAGAAATTGCATTGAGTTACCATCTAAACTTCATAAGCAGTCATGTTGTAGGAAAACAAAATCAGACAAACAGAAATGTGATCTTTAAGACGAGGGAGGGTTACCACTGTCAAGATCAAAGTAGTGCTATTTAGCCTATATAAGGGAAGAGAGAGGAAAATCTTACTAGTAGTCCTTAAGTGCTTTAAAGTCTGCCTGCTCAGACAACATGTTCCGTGTACATGCTGTTATGACCAAACACAATGATTTTAAATTTCAAAAGGGAACTTCACTTAAGATGGCAAGAAGAGCTTCCTAACAACAAAAGTGGTGAAACATTGAAATGGATTGTGTAGGATGATCATGAAATCTCCAGTCTTGAATATCTTTCATATTAAATTAGATAAACTGTCAGGAGTACCATAGGTAGATCTGATCCTCTCTTGGGCAGGGAAAGAGACTGAGTGATCTTTTGAGGCATTTTGTAGCTCAATTATGTCAGTTATGTTTAGGACTATTCTGGTCTGGTTATATAGGTTTTTGTGCTGCTGAATCCAGGGCTTCAGGTACATCTTGTACATCTTACTGCTGTCCAGTCATGTTCCATGTAGCAGTGTGAGGTAGGCAGAAGATCTATACAAACCAGGATGTGCAGACCTCCAATTTGGGCAGGAGGGAATCTTAATCAGCAAGGAAGTTTAAATAGCACTCTTAAAAGTATTTATCAATATTTTACATAAATATTTAACAACAGAACACATAAAGGCAGAATGCTTGCCTGATGCGAACACACTGGAGTAAGGAAATAATATGATTACCAATCTGTTTAAGTGTTACATCTGTGAAGTACTCCATCACAAATTATCTATGATTACTATTTTGCCTACAGTAAACCCTTTGTGCTTACATTGCTAAAAAAAAGAAAAAAGACAGCTGAGCTCTGACACAAAGGACATATATGGGCACAAGATCACATATGAGGACCCTTCATTTGCCTTCATGCTGACAAGTCTGAAGTCCCACATGGACTGGAACTTACCTTAGCAAGAAAATGTATCATATTTATTATCTCTGGGAAAGAGAGTTATGATTTTTTCCCTGTCTGCAGGGAAATAACAGTGATGGAATTCTGTCCTTTTACAAAAAATAAAAAGCCGTGTCAAAAAAAAAGATGCATATTAGGGTTCAATTTTGTACTGGCTTACAGGATTAAAAGAATTTTATTTTAAACAAGCTAAACTCTCTGACCAGAAGCATGGAGAGTGTTTAATCCACAAGATAGGCCAGTCATGGACATGCACAAGCCTCTGAGTACACAGAATACCATTTGAAGATTTGAGGTCATAGCTTGGTACTGCTTTTTTTGTGACACCTAATGGCATATCAGTAGGAGAACTAATGACTCTAGAGAAACTCCGGTCCTCTTCTTAGAAAAAAAAAATATGTTGAATATTATATCAGCAGACAGATAAGCAAGAATTTTCATCTACATCTCAGATGCCAAAAGATGGGATTTGAAGACCAAGCACTATCTGAAAAATACCATGAAAGTATTAAGGTGTTTTTCCATGTAGTGGAATCATGAAGATACAAGTTTGAGTAGCTCAGTGCCTCTTTGTTCCTTGAAATACGTTATTTTTACTCAAGACACTATGGCCATCTTGAGTAAAAAATCTTTCCCATTTTATTATCTCTATTTTCTGTGTATACTCAAAGAAAAAGAGCTGCTTGTTTATAGGCAATTACTGTGTCTAGATTCAGATTATTAGAGACTACTTCTATAAAAGTTAAGTCTTACTAGAGGATGACTTTTCTGAACTGGTCTTGCTCTTGCATAATCACTGTTCAAGAACAAGTTTTCTGCAAAAGATACAAGTAAACTGAATAACATGAGGGTTGCAAAGGGAATCATGTGGCAGCTGCTATCATCAGACGGAATTCTGCCTGAGTCACCTAGGGTTTCTTTTATAATTTTCCAAGGTAGATGCACCAAAACCAAGAGTTCTGCAAAACCTTGCAAAGGGTCCTTACCAGTTTACACTCTCAGCATATCATGCAACCAAGCCATAAATCAAGGAATATTGCACTGGTTTTGGATATTGAGCCAAAGAGCTAACCTCAAACACTAGGTTCTCAAAACCCCTGTTTGCTGCCCAGCAATGACTGAAGTCCCTGGACCTCAAAGTTTGTCTAGGTGGTGCAATGCAGTGTCATATGGAGATGCTGATGATGGCTCTAAATGAATTAATTCAGGTGCCAGCAGTTTTACGAGCCATAATTTTAACCCAGTCAGAATTCTATACTAAGTTGGATTGCTCCCAGTATCCAAGAAGGATTGTTTAGAGTTGGCTCAGGTAATCATGCACAATACTGCATTTTTCCTACCACTTTCAAGGAGTCACACCTACTGTCCTTTTCTAAGAGGGGGAAAGCACAGCATGTATTCTCTGAACTGGGTATAATCTAGAACAATGCACAGGCAAACAATAATAAAATTTGCTGTCAACACTGTGCTTTTCCAAGCAGGCCTACAAAATTCTGTTAACAATAGACTGATTCTGGTTTGCACACACTGAACACCTGAGAAATATGTCCTTAGGCAGGGCAAAAATTAATTTCCAAAAGCCATTATAATCACATAGCAATGTCATTTCCACGTAATGTAATGAATTAAAGAAATGTAAGGAAATAAATATAACAGTACACCAGGACAAGAGATGTACAAGTACTGACAGCCTGGGCTGGACTTTAAGCCAGGCTTCATCTGTTAAGTTGTGCTGATGAATTTAGATTCTAGAAAATTGATCTCAATGACTATTAACAATATTAACAAAACTGCTGCAATTTGAAAGGTGTGTTCTGGCCTTGGCATGTACACACTGACAGTAAGGATATGTCAGTGTTGTCCCTGTTAACCATGGGAGGCCGTTAGCAGTGACAAATATGTGAATTAGAATAGACATATCTCATGAGATCCAGTACAGGCTGTTACGTTTACTCCTTTTACTGAGCTAGTGCAGAACTGCACAGCACAGAGAAATGCAGAGGAGAAGTTACAAAGATAAATGTATAAGCAATGGTTAATAGTCCTTATTTTTAAACTTTGTCCAGCAAGGAGCAGGATTCTTGCACTGCAAGCAGGTGTCCTGTGGCCATGTCCTGTCCTTCAGTTGAGATGGAGGTCCCTATGCTGTCTGTGGTGCAACACTTCTCCTGAACAACAGGTCCCCTTTTCTGCTGGGGATAATCACGTGCAGACTTCACAGAGAGTTAGGAAATCTAGTCAGCTCTCTGGTATCAGAACACACTGGAGCGGAAGGCCTGAGAAGTGGGCCAGTTTTATTTGCTCAGTATGGTAGGAGTTGCTGTTAAAAGGAGCCATTGGATGATAAAAAAAGGTCCTCCACTTTCCCTGCCAAATTCTCCTATCTGGCTACTGTGAGTTCATATCAGGTCACCATGGGATTCCTTTCATCTCATAACACTGACTTCATTAGTTTCCATGATCTATCTGAAACAGTAGTATATATGGAAAAACCCCTAAATTTAGATGTATGACTAATCTGCTTTTGTTTTCCCTTTTTGGATCCTCTTTCACATACAAAGTGGAAGTTCAGCTTTGCTGCAAAGCATCATTTTGCTTGTTATATTTCCAGAACATTGGCCTTATATCTGGTGTTCTTTGTGCATATTGACACTAATTGATAGTAGCAGGGCTGTGACACTGCAGTAAGTTTTCCCACAGTACAGGCAAAGCCACTGCAGGTTAGGCTGCCAGCCAAGCCCGTTAATGCTTCCCTTTGCATTCCTTTCAGCTCCCCAGAGAAGAGCTATTTTACAGACACCTGGCAGTTAAAGGTCCAGGACATTATTTCCTCTGTTGTTGCTGTTAAAAAACTTACCCAGAAATGGTATCCCTGCACAATCCTATTTCAGAAGCTGTAACTTATAAAGGAAAAAAGGATTTGAATGGCTTCAGCTACACAATTTGTCATTAAAGCTTTAAGTTAATTTAATTAAAACTATAATTGGCCATTTAAAAAAATGATAGCAGTTATACTGCTTGACCTAGGACTGCTAAAATGCAGTAATGAGATGAATAGAGTATATTCTTCTGTGTGCAGGTAGCAACTCCACGCAATATCATCAGCTGAATATATGACTGCCATATTCTTCTGCCTTTTACTGTTCCCTCCTGTATTGCAGTTCTAAGGCAAACAAAGGGAAGTGAGAATAAATGAGTACCTGGATCATACAGCTGTTAATGAACTTGTGTCCCCTTTCACATAATTGAGCTTGTTTATTAGTCACTGCCCTGGTATCTGCATATACAGATTTGTGTGAATGTCCTCAGAATAAGTCTAGTAGAAAAAGTCTCAAGCATAAGCACTAAGTCATGTGATGCCTTTTTGGTTTCTGTTTTCCCATGTCTCAGATCATAATTTGAGGATATAAAATTTGACCTACTTCTTTTCTGCCTGACTTGAAAAAGCATTTACATACAGAAAACAGCCTATTTTATCCCAGACAATCAAACTCTGGATAAGTTCCCAAACACAAATACAGAGATTCCCAAGTTTATAACATAAATATTGACACAACAGAATTAATCCACAGAGGAAAGGAGTCAGAGGGTCCATATTCAAAGGTCAATCTTCTAATAATCCTAAACCACACAACTCCCAGAAAGGATGCAGTAAGTATTAATTAGAGCAGAGAACTGAAAAATCAGTTCCAGGTTCTATACCTTCTATATTCAGTAGGGAAAGTAATTTTCCTCTTTCATGGCTTTTAGACCCAAGGCTACCCTGTTTCAGCACCAACATGCACAAATCAGGACAAGTCAGAAATATGTCTAATAAGAGACATGGAGCAGATTAAAGATAAACCTGAGAACAAAAATAATAATAATAAAAAAGATAAGTCACCTTTTCACCCTAGATGACTTTTGTTCTTTGCAAGCCTGAATTTGACTTTTAAAGTTTTTGGGTGCCAAGGGCTCTTCACTGTGCACATACAGCTGGCTGCACCAGCCAGAGAAGCTCAATCACTAATGCTCCCTGAAGCATTGCTCAGATATAACTACTAGTCATTATTTTGCCTAAATTTTCAGGGGGAGTGGGGAGGTGTCAACCCAGTAAATGGGCTTCAAATATATCCCTACTGACAGAATTAAGCTCCTTGGAAAATGCATCCATAAGCAGCATCTCTTTGAAAGAGTGAGTATTGGGACAGCCCCCCCAACACATCACACATGCTCATAGATGTGCACACAAGCTCCCTATTTCTCTTTTCTAAATGTCTGCCAAATGATTGGAGATTTGTCAGCAGGTGTAAGCCTAATTCTTTCCTCAGGCAGGCAGGGAGCTAGTCATGCAGTTCTGCATTTTACCCAGAGCAGCTCAGTGTAAGATATGTGAGCCTGCAGGGAGGGGCAGGGACCCCAGGCACCCTTCCTCCGGGGTGGATGCTTAGGTCCAGACAGCCTTGCACTCTTAACTCTCACTAAGTCCTGCACTCCCACCTGAGAGGTGGTGACTACTCTCCCTCAGCTTTTGTTCATGGTTGAGATTCACCTGGGAGAGGAAATGTACAAAAAACTAAAATACCAAGCTGGGCTCATACTTGTCACACAAAACAAACTCAAGCATGGCACTGCTAGTCATCCTCATCACTTGCCTGGTAGCATAGTCTAGCTCACCTTCTATGCAGTTTAGATAAGACCACATTTGCCCAGATTGTCAGTCTCATGCTATGAAGACACTGTTTTGATGGGTTGCATTAGTACTCCCCCATTTATTCAGGCACTTCTAGTGGGAAGAAATACATTTCAAAACAAAGGGTTCCATGCAGGGCTTTAGGAATGCCACTGCTGGCCAAAGAGAGATGTAGAGCTAAGTGATATATTATGTGGACACGATCGGCCTCTGCAAGTTGGTCTTGGAGAGAGGTAACAGTCTCATGTCCTGCTTTGCTTTGCAGTCTAGACCTGGCTGAGGTCTTCCAATCCTGAATGAGGGCTCTCACCCTGAAATTTACCACTTGAAAAGAAGCATTGTGTCCATCCACTATTTCTCTTCGTAAGAGCAAATACTATATGGTTCTTTGAAACCAGCTGTCCTCGTGCCTACTCTCTAGAAAGAATGTGATAGGAAGAGACAGTCATGACTTTCTGCATCTTCAAATGAGGAGCTCAGTTTCTGAGGAGGGATCAACTTTCTCTATTTGCTAGCTGTAAGCAAATTCCGCCTTAGAGTGAACTTTATTCTGATTGATTTCTGCATTCAGTCCAGAGCTGTGGTGCCCTTAACCAGGTCTGGGTCATCTTCTCAGACTGATTACTAAAATACTAGTTTGCCTTAGTGTCCAAGGTCAATACAATCAGGTCTTTCATTGAGTTTAGGCTTGCAGAGCACACTGGGAAATGGTCACTATGAGCAGTAGGAAGAACCACTAGGACAGTAATGCAGCTCTATACTGGATTTGGTTGCACTAGCCTGCAGGCTGGTCTAAGCATTTCTGGCATATAACAGCCACTTAGAGGTGAGTAAGCAAGTGGCATCCTGGCAGAACGTAACAGGTGGATTCCCCCTTACCTGCAAGCCAAAACCCCCAGGGGTAGGAGAAGAAACACGTGGATTAATAAACTGTATCTCTTATAGCTGGAGTTTCCCCTTCAGTAGGGAAATCTTCCCAGTGAATGTGTATTTTCAGCTCTTGTGAGCAGTCAGAGTGATTTTTTTGGTCTCTTATAGTGAAGGTTATTTGATTTTCTCCTCTACAAATATCCCTTTCATTTCTCTTAGGACTTTTGTTGGGCTCTTTTTTCATCTGTTTTTCCCTTATCCCCTTTACTTTTGTAATTTTGTAATAAATATTTTTTCTCCTGCTGGTTTCTTACTAATGTATTTATACCATCTCTGTGTTTGGGTAATGTTTAGGGTGTTTAGGTAAATATATTTTTCAGAACTCCCATGAGGCATGTTATGTATATATCATCCCACCTTCTCTTGGTATCTTAGTACTGGACTACAGCAGTGTCATACAGGGCAGTTGTGCCTCCATCATGTTGCCAGGACTGCTCAGCCATGAAACAGAAATGCTGAAGATACAGGAGTGAGGAGGAGGTTCTACACACTGCTTAAACAAGGACAGAGTTGAGGCTACAAACTAGTGTATTAATCCAAAATACTCAGAGTCATCATCTACCTGATCCATGTGAAAACTTGAAGGAGATTCTTTTTGTTTTTTTGAGGAAAAGGAGGAATACATTCAAATGCAAATTCAGAATCTTGCTTTTTTTACCAGGTATGTGTTGATCAGCAGGTGTAAATATAAGGTCTTCTGTCTTCATGGTCATCTACAACTTCTGGTAAACATCCATGATTCCGTACTATAATGTCCTGCAAAGATTGTAGTCTTCAGGAAAGGACTTTAAGAGGAAAAGCTAAATTCCTCAACACCTTGTTGTTATTTGAAGTACAATAGTGTTTCCTGGTCCTAGTGGGTTTTGGTCTTCATCACTTCCCATGAAAGAAGAGTGTAGTCTATTGTTATGGACTATACAACCTTGACACTGGGTGGAAAGGTAAAAGCAACAGGAAATGTTGGGACATGCCCTTGGTACCCATACTGTAATTCCCTAAAAAAGTCAAAGTGGGATCCATCATGGAAGATTTACCATCTTCCAAATGTTGTGGTCATACTGGGGGGGGTTTGTTATGTTTAATGTTTTTTGAGACAGCTTTGTTCCAATCTATCTGTCAAGGGCAGAGTTTGAGGAGGTCGTATTTTGCTGAGCTACTGTAAAAGAAAACATGATCACAAGAAGAAAAATGAGCATGACAAGAGACTTGCTACTGCATGATTCCTATATTTTTTTTTTTCAATTTGGCAGAAAATAATGTCACGGCAAAAAGAAACTGGAGAGTGTGGCAAGACAGGATAAACCCAGGAAATTAAGGAATACAATGAGCTGTTATATATTTGTATTTGCCTTTAAGGCTTTTTAATTTGCAGGGAGATTACTCCCTTCTCAATCCAATGCAGAAAAGCAGTTATTAGTGGCTAATAGCCAGAGGCCAGAAGAGTCTAAAGAATTTTAAGTACTTGCCATAATGTTTTTCAGACTTTTAATTTTATATCTAAGTAATATATTCTCAGGTAAATCAACATTTTTTAAAAGTATATGTTAATATCTGTTAAATCGTCTGGGCCTAAAAGAAATGTTCCTTTTCTTCTAAAGATAGAATACTTTATTTCAACATTTTTGAAAGATATTTTTCTGTTTTTGTTTAGAAGAGTTTTATTTAGATACTGAAGCACTGAACAAGAAGTGTAAAAAAAAGCAAATATAAAAAAGTTTTAATTGACCTGAAACCATGCTCACATTGCTATTTTCAATTACACATTAAGGAGGGGTTCTGTGGGGTAAGCTTCAGTCAGGATTCCCTTTCCCAGTCAATCTCGTTGCCAGCAGGATGCAGCAGAGAAAGGCAAGAAGTGGGGAGTTTGTAGCCATGATTATTTTGATTTAGGAATATATTTTTTCCTGTTTGTGAAAACAAGATTAAATAAATGGTGTATGTAACAATTTATTCTTGTTTGCTACAAAGAATGGCAAGTTAACCAACAGTTTCTCCCACTGATACTCAGATTGAAAGCATCAGAAAAAGAAAAAAATGATGCATTATGAATCAGAAGAATAAGCTTTGTTTACACCAACAGATTCACAAAATAAGTTTCCTCTTCCCAACAGTAAACTTCAAGAAAATGATAAATAAATACATCAATGTATCATTTATCTTATGCCTGAAATGAAGATTAGGTTTAATAGGAAAAACAAACCTACCGTCTTCTGTTTAGGAAGTAAAAACCAATCCATTATCGCATAATGTTATTTGTTTGAGGATTAAGAGGCAGTATAATTCTTTAACAAGATCACGCTGTGCGCTGTTGATGTGGAGAACATTGCTAATTCCATTTCGTCTAGTCTCCAACACAACATAACTTGTGACAAAGTATTGTGTTGGGGTTTTTTTCTGAAGAAATCACTTGTCGGTATAAGTGACTTTAACCCTTCAAGCAATAAAAGACAAAAAACCCCTGATAAAACTGTGCTCCCTTCTTATGAATAAAGGAAACAGCAGTGTCAATAATGTCATATCACGGGCCATGGGAAATTTATGGGATCTCATTAACTGTGTTTACATTCCATCAGCATTTGTGATGAAAGCTGGCATGAAACATATCTTTTCTATCAAAATGCAATAGGAAAAAGGAACCTGCCTACCCAGGTATACTAATTTTATATCCCATAATGGAAAATGCTTGTAGCAGCTTCTAGCACAAGCATCTTTTCCCTCCCGTAGTGTCAACATGAATAATTATCAGTGGGTTTTTTCCTGAATACATTTCATGATAATGCTAGAAAGGAATTCATATAAGCTGAGCTGGTGGGAGGGCACTAAAATATGTGCAGAAATTCTAATGGGATGCAGAATTCAAGCAGTTGTACGTACGCATGCTGCTTCATAACACTTCTTTAGGGCTGATAGTGCTCCTGTCAGGTTTTTGTGCACTACAGGCTTTTCAGTCAGATTTGAATTGTATTTTTATATATAATAATAAATATATACACTATATAATTATTTCCTTGATACCTGTAGAAGATTTAGGTCTAAATCTCAAAACTGAAGATAAATATGATATACACATTACATATCTGATGTAGAAAACTGATAACAACATTGCACATCAGTCCTAAAATGGCATGCAGACAGGTAAGAAGTTCACCCAGAACTCCCAGAAAAAATAGTTTAAAGTGTAGGAGTTTCTTCCAGCCTTGGAAAAGTTAAGTAAATAACACAGAAATTTCATCTATGTATGTGAAGACAAACTTGCAGAAATTCCTATTAAAGAGGCCGCTGTCCATTCCAGAGTCAGGTGGCAAATACCCTCCTGTGGTTTTTTTGACATCAAATTACACATTCTGTAAGTCTTAAAGATAGGTCCTGCTCCAGTACAGCTGCTGACTCAGACTGCAGGGAGATAGAGTTTCTGTTTACAGAGACAACGTAGAGCTGATGGGACAACCCAGTGACATATTGAAGTTCATCTGGGGGAGGAGGGCTTGAAGTGACATTGCATGTGTTAAACTGCCATACTGCAGATCTTAAAAATAGAAGTACTGTGAAGCAGATGGTTCACTTCCACCACAGACACCATTTTGATAGGCACAACTGACAGTAGCTTCTGATGATATGCACATATATGCATATATACACACTGTGTGTATGCTAGCAAGTATACCTTGAATCTAAGCTATGATACAGCATTTATGCCTACTCCTGTATTCTTTCCTGCTATGAATTTTTACAGAAAGAACACATCTTTATGAAAAGTAGTTTTGAATTTCAGCAATACACATCTGACAAAATTTCCTTTCTCCCACCACTCGGTCACCTGCATGTTAACCACTTTTGAAAATCCCTTTTCTCACCTTAGCTCAGGGCAGCAGTCTATGACCTTTGGAACAAGCCTCAAAGAAAATCCAGGGGGTTTTGGGTGGAAGTACATGGCCACAAAACTCTTTGGAGTGAACGTGGGGATATGGCTGTCAGGGGGTGGCTGTGAGGCCCTTGGAGACACAGGTTTCCTCTGCCCACCAGCATACATCCAAACTGGGGAATGTGTTATACCTTTTTCTTGAGGTGCTATCCTCCTCCCCACAGCTCCTGGTTCACTCTTGTCAGTCCCTTGTCATAACAACTTATGGAAGCAGAGGCCAGGAGTTTTCTGAGAAGGCAGTATGGGGAAGGAGCACAAGGGAAAAAGATTGAAAGTTGTTGGCTTGGGATAGATCATGAACAAAAGAAGTGATAGGCTGGTTCTCTCCGGTTCCCTCCCTGCTTTGCCCTACTAAAGCAACAACAAATGTCACAGAGCATTAACGTAAGGTATGTAGATGAAAACGTGAAGCACAAGAACTTGCTGACTTTGGTTGGCTGGTTTTACTTTGCTTGCAGTGCAAGAGCAGAAAAATCACTTAATTCTCAAAATCCAGGTAAAGAAGCAAATTCTGTAGGTGTTGCCTCAGTCACATATGTCTACTCCTTGGACTCAAAATGAAGAATACATCATTAATTAACAGTAAAGTTCATCACAGAAATGTACTTCCCTAAAAAGGAATATTGATAGCTAAAAAAAAAAGCAAATGGGAACTGAAAAACCATAATTTAGAACTATTTCATAAAATGAAATTTTGAAAATGCTTCATTACAGGTCATGTGTCCTAAGTAAAATCATAAACATTTTGTTTAACCCTTCTGTGGCTAAAATTTTATACCTTTTAAGTTTAAATTACCAATCAATCTATAAATGATAAATCTAAACTTAGAAAGTAAAAGCCATGCCTACACTGAAGATTATAAATTGCAAGAAGATGCTCAGAATCCTGACTGGAAGCTCTATGCTGGTGTCGAGTGTTAGGGCTGGGCTGGCCAATAGGCAAAGACAGATGCTCTCTATTAACCTGTCTCCCTTCCCCAAGGGGAAAAGAAAGGGAATAAGCAAGAGAGACATACAGATAGGAAAAGAAAACTAAACTATCTTTGATTAAAAGATTAATAATAAAATGAAATACATACAAGACTAATATTGATCCCAATCCTCCTGATGGCAATTACATCACTTTCACCACTGATGCTGTGGAGCAGATACTAAGGAAGTCTCAGAGTGGACTCAGTAGCAGACGGAAACTGGATTCTAGGGCTGGATTTTGGAACTGGATACAGGAATGCATGGATTTCGATCATAAGCAGAATGGACAGAGTCTTTCTTGGACACTGGCTATTGAAGAAAAGAGTTTGGCCCTTGTGATCACTGAGCCTTATACTGAATAGGACACACATGGGATGGAATATCCCATTAGTCTGTTTAGGGTGTCCTGTCCTGTCTGCTCCTCTCCACAGGTGCAACCTCTTATTGCACTCCCAAGGTGGTACACAAGATTTAGCAATGTCCTTAGTCTGCACAGGAGCAAGTATACACAAGATCTTTTCTGTACACCAGTCCTTGGTAGTAACATCGAGCATTAGCACTGCTAGAAGCAGAAACTGTCTGCAATAATCTGCCATTAACTTCACAAAGTGCAGTTAGTTAGAAGACACTTAGCTGAAAAGTGAACTTGCTGAACAGAATTAGTTCTGTTCTAACTTAAACCAGGACAGTTGTTTTTGGATGGTGTTGTACCACTTTGCCAGGAGCTGGTCAATATGTCAAGCCAGTTCATATGATCAGGTTTCTCCCATATCATATCATGTGATCCTAACAGTGTGTATTTTAATCTCCTTGTGGCTCTCTCTCTACTAGCACATTTACTTGTTCTCTCTCTTTGGAAGTACCAGGCTACCTGTGAAGCAAGGAGCATCCCAGGATTTGTGCTGCATAGGTTGCATGTGCTTATCCTAAATACCTCCTATTTGCAAGAACCAAGTTGAAATACACAGGAAAGTAGGTTACCTATGAAAGAAGTGAGCAAAAAAGAGAGAAGACAATATCACAAAGTCTGCTAATAGGAGTGATGAGTTATCATGAGAGTCCAGCTTTTTATTAGGGTGAAAACCATCCCCATGTGGCAGTGCCAATGTCTCTGCCTTGCACCTCAAGCTCATCTGGTCATGTGCAAAGCAGCAGCCAGTAGCCCTCTGCCACGGCACCCACTGGAAGCTGCACGAGGACCCAGGCTGCACAGAAGACAGGCGGTCGTTTGCAAAGTGCAAGATCCTTTGAAGAAGTGATGGGAATGAACAGGGATGAGAAACAGGTGCAGATATACATCTGATCTGGGAAAGTGTGTGGAGACTGCCAGGATAACAGCCACATTCCTCAGACACCATGATGCATTTCCGAAATGCCCTACGTGCATGGTCACGCACAGTCTTGCATCTGTACCACCAGAGTCACACAACTGCAACTTGTCAAGACAACCCAACAAATCTTTAGGAGGTTGAGATACAACTTTGGCTTCTGATCTTTAATTACAAGTATTCTCCAGTTGTGCTGTATCTGTTCAGTGGCTGAATAACTTGTGTTTCTTTTCAGTGCACAAGAACTAAAGTTATACCTTTGGGTTCTTATCTCAAATTCTATTCATAAAACATTCTTAAGAAATCAGTCTGGGGTGTCATTAAACTCCTGCCTTCCTGCAGGTGTAAGATTCAGAATACTTGGATTTAGTGCTTGACTTTGTTAATGAGTTGAAATCACTGATATTGTATGTATCACTTCTCTGTGGGTTTTTTCCTTCTAACCTTTATCTTTTGAGGAGCTGTTGATAATGGCCTGTAGCATTTATATTATCAAGAAGGGATTTTTTAAGCAGGAAATTTCCAAGCTGCAAGGGACTTTCAGGGTGGGAACTGAATAAAGCCTGTAACTTCATGTCATATAATCTGCAGCCTCATGATTTTAAGATAATATGCTATTTTATGGTGCATAAAAGTTGTTTGGAAAGCAAATTCAGTCTTCTGTAGGATAATTTCTTTACCTCTGCATTACACTATACAGATCAGATGCTGACAGCAGCTTCCCAAGAGCAGCTCAGAACAGAGGATTAAACCTTGCCATTTATCCACATCATTTACACTACTCTCTCAGATTGACCTAGACCATTTAAAATTGACTTAAGTATGGCTACATGAACTGGGGACATCCCTTTGAACTCCATTGCAGACATACCCTGAAGAATATAAAGCTATACAGAGCTTCTCAGGCTCTGGGTATATACTGTGGTAGGTAACAACACTACTGTAATACACTGTAATCAATGGCAAAAAATGGTGTGGGGAAATAGCTGAGTTTGGCACTTGGAAATGTATCAGACCTGGGACTGCAGTTTCCTTTTTCTAGTAAGCCTTTCTCTGATCTTCAATATTTAAATAAAAAATTGTTGCATATTTCACTTTGAACTGTCATATAACTATTTTCCTCACGATTTCACATGAAACACTCATGAAAAAACATCAGGTAGTACAACATAAAGGTTAACAACCATGCATGAATTTTGCCTTCTTTTCTGTCTGTCTTACTTCTAACCAACTTGGAAAATCCTCTATATTTTCATAAACTGCACTCTAGCGCTGAAGGAAATAAATCACTACTATAAGAAATTGTGAAAATGGAAATTGCAATGACACAGGCTTGATCTGGGTCTTGGAAAAGGAATTAAATTGCTCCAAATATTTAAGAGCATATGTCATACCATTTTGTAAAGCCATATAAGGAACAGAGTTTCTAGATTAGGTTTCTTACAACTACAAAAAAAAAAGGGGGAATAAAATTCTTATCCCATAAAGGTTAACATCTTGATTTGCAATCAGATGAGCGAGGCACATGGAAGGACAAACAATACAAGATAACAATGGAATAAAACCTCTCTGTTTTATGGGCAAGTATCTCAGTCCCACATATGTTTAAATCAGTGTATACAAGAGAAGTTAGGCCAGCACTTAGAAACACAGAAATGTCTGGGCTGGAAGAGACCTCCAGAGGCCATCTGGTCCAACCCCCCTGCTGAGAGCAGGGAC
>JANHFX010023876.1:0-13598 GCA_027560015.1 Chloroceryle amazona
GGCGGAGGTGGGGTGGGCGGGGCGGCGGCGGCTGCTGCGCCCGGGTTCCTCCCGCGGGTGCGGGGCCGGCGGGGCGCGGCCCGCGGCGTCCTCAGCCCCGCTTTCCTCCTGGGCGGGGGTGACCTGCGGCAGCGCCTCAGGTGAGCCAGGTGAGGAGCCTGGCCCCGGCCGAGATTAACAGTTTGTTAGTTGCTCCCTTCCCCCTCCGCACGCGCTAATTAAGCACGGTAATGATTTATCATGTGCTCTGCCGATGCGATTTAGCGCAACTTGTCTTGTCAAGCCTGCTCCAGTGCTGAGCGTGTAAGTAGCTTGTGCTTGCTAAGAGCACCTTAATAAAGCCATTCTCCTAAAATCCCGGACTGCGGGTGGGTAGGAAGCCCACACTCTTTAGCTTAAATGGCTAAATGATTGATAAGTACCTCGTCTCAGGTGTGCCAGCTTCAGTTTTTCCCTTCCTACCTGGCTCAGAGAGAGTTTTACATAGTTAATAGTAAAAATGCCCAAGTGCTGATGGAATCAGATTTTTCTAACAACTAAATATTCTAATATAATTTGCTGTATTTCTTCCTTTTATTCAAATTTGAAATTCCCTGTGCCTCTGGTCAAAGCACCGTTGTTGATTTGGGTTTAACCAAAGGGTTCATCTCTATGAACAACATTAATATTAGGGCGATCACTTTGAGTTGTATGAAGTTTTTCTCTTCGTGTGTATGCTTAGCCTTGGTGTAAAACAGGTCTTATTATGGGTAAGCTTGAACCACTTGAACTGCAGCAGATCTTACATGCTTCACTTACTACTGGTGGTGTCAAGGCTGTGTTGCAAGGAAAAAACTGTAACAGAGGAAAATACCACCTCTGCTATGTGGTGCTTTATGAACCCCTTCCTGCTTAAAGGTCAAAATGATAAGGTTTTCAAAACCTTCAGACTTCCTTGCAATGCAAGGATGAGGAACATATGTAGGATTAGAGTTTGAATGTGTATCGGTATACATGTATATAAATTTGTATGCCTATATAAATTTGACAAATTGTTCATGCTGGTAAGTGCACAGTATTGAGTCCCCATTAGAGGAGCAGTATTGAACGGAGAGAAATGGTGGCCATGGCTACAAGCCTGCTGCTTCTGTTGCAGACAATTTTACTGGCCAGGCTCAGGCAGACGAGCTATGGCAGCCACTAAGCAGCGTGCAGGTGTTGGGCAGCAGAAAAGAACCTTGGGAGCAATCATCAAACCTGACTTATGTCCATCTGAGTCAATTCGCACATGCTGTGATTTGTGTCCATGTGAGTCAACTCCTGTGGTTCTTGGCAGAAGCGTGGGGAAGTAAAGGTAGGCTGGTGGCTGTATGCTCTCAGTGGGGACCATGGTGATAGTGGTTTTCTGAGGGATCCCAGATAATGTTGTTATAAAGCTGTCTGTCAGAGTAACTATGAAAACAGACAGTCTGCACTGAACAGTTAGTCAGATGATACCTGTATTTCCTGTTGGCCTTTCAACATGCAAAACTGGATGATTTACATTTGAGACAGAGAGCTTTCCTCCCTACTGTTTTGTGCACCTGCATCCAGCTGTATGACATGACATGCAGAAGGCTGTTGGAAGATAGATGTGGGAAAGAGAGAGGGAACATGACATTGTCATTGCCTTATTTACAATTAAATATTAACTCTGTGGTATTCAAATTGACTGCCTACTGTGAGTGGTCAAGAATGCCACAGTGAATCATGTATGTGGAGCCTTTACACTTGGGTACAAATATTCATACACATGCAGGACACTTAGTAGTGCTCTACAACCTAACAAACATAGAATTTGTTGTACTTCATAAAGAACTAGAAAAACAAAAGGGAAGAATTTGAGATGTAGGAAAAGAAATACAGTTTTAAGATATTTTTCAGTGTGGATATTAAGGAAGAAGGATTCAGAGTCACAGATTCACAGCGACTGTGTTTTTGTGTGAGAACTAGAAAGTGGAAGTCAGTTAAAGCTACCATGCTGTACCCCATCACTTCTTGTACAGTCATCCTGGTCTCTGTCAAGTAGTTATTTCAAATACCTGTATTCTTGGATCTTCCATTTTTTTCAGTGATTCTCTCTGGATTGCAGAAAGGAAAACACCAGTGCCACAAGGTGCCTTGGCCGTATCTTGGAAATGTAACAGAAGATAGGGGGTGAAGCCCTTAGCATAGCTACAGTAGGCACTGTGGTTCATCAGGGCATGGACCTTTTGTGGGGTCTGCTTTCACCTACTTCAAGGTTCCCATTATATTAAAAGGTCAAAGAGTTTATTATTTATTTTAATGCATCTCAGAATGCAAAAGGAAGAGCTGTAAGGCTTCCAGAACAAACTGACAATAGGTTGACATTTTGCCACTTGGTTTGCTGGGTCTTTGCCAACAGTGGAGAAACAGTGAGACTGGGGATGCCTGGGCTGGCCTTCTTCCCTGGAGACTTTCTTTGGCTGCCAGGACCGCTTTGTTTTTCAGCTTTCCCTTGCAGGATGGACTTCTCTCCTTGCCCCAGCTCCCTTTCTACTTCCTTCACAGCTGTCCACTACAGTTTCCACTTTGATCCTCTGTTTCTGGCCCTACTCTCATGCAGTGTCTTATGCCAGCATGTTGTATTTTCTCATACCCATATCTCAGTCTCCCTCTCAACCTCTCTGCATTTGAGTTGGGAAGCTTATGGCAGTTTGTGATGAATCAGGGCAGGCTATATCCAGAACATATTATTAATGCCATTTTTCTGGGGGAGGAATTTAATATCTACCAAAAAGAGCACATGACAAGAAAATGAAGGTTTGTTTTTCCTCTTCTGCCTATGTCTTCCTAAGCTTTGCAGCTGAACTAAAATTTCATAGATGTCTGCCTTTTTAAAACATTCAGTGTGTCTGTGTGCACAGGATGTGTTCTCAAGCCTCGTAGATCTGATCCCTCTGATCATGTGCCCCCTGTCTGGACAGTGTGTCTGGTTTTCCTGTGGGCACTAGCCCTGACAAATGCTCTACCTGGCATTGCAGAGAAGGGCTTGTGCTGCACTGGACATCCAGGAACTGCTGCTGTTGGGGCTGCCTCACAGAAGCAGGAGGGAAAACAGCTCTGTCCCACAGCCCTGGGACTGCTTCTGTTCCACTGCTGCCACCCTTTTTATTTTCAGGCCTGTTTATTTTCATGCCTGCATTGTGTTATGCTTCAGAACATAGAATCATTTGTGTTGTAAAAGACCTTTAAGATGATCATTGAGTCCAGCCATTAACTTAACACTGCCAAGTCCACCGCTAAACCCTGTCCCTAAGCACCACATCTACAAACCTTTTAAATCCCTCCCAGGGATGGGGACTCAACCATTTCCCTGGGCATCCTGTTCCAGTGCTTAACAACACTTTTGGTGATGAAATTTTTCCTAATATCACATCTAAAACTCTCCTGGCACAACTTGAGGCCATTTCCTCTTGTCCTATCATTTGTTGCATGGGAGAACAGACTGACCCCCACCTCACTACAGCCTGCTTTGAGGTAGTTGTAGAGAGCAATAAGGTCTCCCCCCAGCCTCCTTCTCTCCAGACTGAACAACCCAGTTTCTCTCGGCTGCTCCTCATAAGACTTGTTCTCCAGACCCTTCACCAGCTTCGTTGCCCTTTGGATACACTCCAGCACCTCAGTGTCCTTGTAGTGAGGGGACCAAAACTGAACCCAGTAGTTGAGGTGCAGCCTCACCAGTGCTGAGCACAGAGGTTTGGTCACTTCCCTAGTCCTGCTGGGTACACTTTTCTGATATAAGCCAGGATGTTGCTGGCCTTCTTGGCCACTTGGATACACATTGGCTCATATGTAGCTGACTCTTGACCAACACTCCCAGGTCCTTTTCTGCTGGCCACCTTTCCTGACACTCGTCTCCAAGCCTCTAGCATTGCATGGGGCTGTTGTGACCCAAGTGCAGGACCCAGAACTTGGCGTTGTTGAACCTCATACTGTTAGTCTTGGTCCATTGATTGAGCCTGTCCTTTAGAACCTTTTTACCCTCAGGCAGATCAACACTTTTGATGTCATCTGTAAAGTTATTGAGATTGCCCTTGATCCCCTTGTCCAGATTGTTGAGAAAGAAATTTAACAGAATTGCTCCCAGTACAGAGCTCTAGGGAACACCACTTGTGACCAGCCACCAACTGGACTTAACTCTATTTGCCACCACTCTTTGGGCCCAGACCTCCTGCCAGTTTTTTATCCAGTGAAGACTACACCCATCCAAGCCACAAGCAGACGGGTTCTCCAGGAGAAGGCTGTGGGAAGCTGTGTCAAAAGCTTTACCAAAGGCTAGGTAGACAACATCCACAGCCTTTCCTCATCCACTAAGTGGATCCCCTTGTTGTAGATCAGGTTAGTTAAGCAGGACCTGCCTCTCATATACCTATGCTGACCAGGCCTGATCACTTTTTAAGTTGTTGCTCTATTGTATTGAGTAGATTTGTAGGTCCCAGAATAAACAATTATGCTAAATCTGAGTTGGTTAGAAAACCGTCTGTGTAACTTCTGTGATGTTTTGGGCCTCAAGTGTTTATAATATGCTTTTTTTTTTTTAATTAATTTCTGGAACTGTGTTCTAAATGCACTGATTTCTGTATTTGGAAGAAGGTAATAATGAAATATTGATTCTAGTCATCTCTTACTGGTTGTGGCTGGAAACATTTACTGTGTACTTGTGGTAGGTATAAGGACTTAGGGAATGAGAGTGACAAAAATGAAGTGAAAATCCTATTACATGATTTAAAATGCTTTTCATTTTTGAAAATGTGATACTTACCAACAGAATAGATTCCTCAAGGAAATGATAGGAGGATGTTAAATTACAGGAGTGGTTTTGTGAATCCTGACCTCTGTATGAGATTTGTTTCAGACTGTCTGTGCACTTTTGGTCAGTACCCCACTATTCTTTGTCAGTTTAGCCATTGATGCAGAGGGCTTGACATTTAAGGATTCCCCTGCAAGCACTTTGAAGATTTATTTTTGTATCCTTTTGATGTTAATATAATTGAAGGTTATGTTTCTATTGTATACAAATAATAAATGTTTATCTCAAATATAGTTTTAATTAGGTTTTGTATTATAGTATTACTTTTTGTTGTAGTGGGTATGTTAGCTGTTTGAATTATTGCTCCGAGGAAAAAATGGAATGCTGTCACTAGAACAAAACTTGCCTTTTAGCAGATTTGCTGGATTGTACTCTTTATTGAAGAATTGCTTTATGATTTTTTTTTTAACTAAGAAAAATATAGAATTTTCATTTAAGTCCATCTTTTGTTAGCTTATAGTTGGGTTTTTTATCTACGTTCTAATAGCTCTGACATTTCCTAGTTTGCCATGCTTTCCTGTGGAAATTTAATTTGATATAATGCATGTAATGGCTGCATAGTTGTGCTTTATCTTGGTCAGACAAAGAAACAAAATACGAATTGCCAGACGGGAATATTTTGAGCATTATGGAGTGATAAAGCTTTCTTATTTCCAGCAGATCATGCAGCAAAAGAGCCAGTGGAGGATACAGATCCAAGCACTCTTTCTTTAACAATGGTATGTGTTTCTGGTGTAACACAGTTAAAAATCATAATAGCTCTCCACAGTTAACGTAGCGCAGAAGCAAGGTAAACCATTCCAAAATGTCAATTCAAACTCTGGATATATATATGTAGCAGTTTGCTTATCCAAACAAATTTTAATTTACTAACCCCGCGCAATTAAAGTGTGAATAAAACTAGTAACAGGTACTTCAGCTGAACTGGATGTTACCAGCTGAGCTGTCCATGGGATAGCCTCTGGAGGCTGTGACAGTACCATCTTTTCATTTAAAAAAGCCACCAACAGAACAAGAAAGATTGGTGCTGCCGTTCCTCTGTCTGCACGGGTTGGGAGGATAAGAAAACCCACCTAAGGCTTCAAATTTCAGTTGTACCAAGTTATTATTCCTTCCTGTACCTATTTTGTCCAATGAGTTGAAGTTAGGGAAAGGTAAGACCAAACAGCTGTGCTTTCCAGCAGCGTGGGTGAACCTGAGGAGAGGCCAAACAGCGCGCTCTAGTGATTGCTGGCAAACAGAGAAATAATTTGACAAGTTTTTGTGTCTTAGGATATTAAACAAGCCAGTCTTATGATGGGACAGGAATATATCAGGTAAAAGTAATATGAAATTATGAAATGTTGTGAAGTCTTTTGAGAGTTTTTCTTTTTAATGTCACTATGGATTGTTTACTCGGGTAGAGTTACAGTGCCATGTAGCCCAGAGAAGACTGTTGTCCAGTGTCTAGTTATGTGAACAGACTGAAATGCATTGGTGTACTTTAGGGATGGCAAGTGATCAAGCTATTGCTTTGCCTGGGTGTTTTCTTCCCGTTTAGAAGCTTTGCAACAGGGAGTCAATAGGAAACTCTGAAAATTTCACTAGTATTTTAAATGCTGATCCTTCACTTGGATCTGTTATTACAGTCTGTGCCCATGCATTTGTATTAGCAGGTTTTAATAAAAGATAAAGACTTGGTGAACTATAAATATATGTGTTTACATACTCTTTCTTCAGCACAGTTGCACTCAAAATAACAAATATCTGTGTCTCTTGCCTTTTTTGTGATAGACTGAAAAATATCCTGTCCAAGACACAGGATTACCTAAAGGTAAGTATTGTGAATTCTGCCTATTTGGGTGTCATAGATCTGTGTCGTTATGGGTGATAAAAACCTTTGGTGTTATCCAACAGATTGAAATACTCTTACTTTTTCCTAGATGTTTGTTTTAAATGTAATGTTGTCTTATGTATTTTTAAGGTCAGTTTGGTGTATATATATAGCTTTTCAAATTTCCTTCCAAAATTTAATTTTGATCTAAAAGTCAGTCTGAAACTATAGTCAGAACACCTTGTCTCTCAGTCTGGAAGTAAAATAAAGTGGTGCCATCAAAAAGCCGTGTTCAGAGAAAAGATGGTAGAGACCTGATAATGTTAGAAGGTGCCTTTGAAGAGATTACTAGTGCCTTCAGGTTATAAATATAATCCAGAAATACCTTCCACGTTTCTTGGCTCTGATTGCATTCTTAGCCCTATAACCAATTAACTCTTCATGCCATCTTTTACTTTCAGCAGATATTAATACTAGCTACTTGGGAACCTAATATAGGTCCACTCTGCACAAGCCAATGCCTCTCCTTACTGAAAAGAGCGTGAGGGAGTGCAGGTTCTGTATTGCACTGAAGTAAGATACTTGGATTCCACGAACCTTTATGATAGTTTCCTTGATATGCGGGGTGGATTTTTGTCACCTTGGGTTTCACTCTTGGCTTTTGTTCAGGGAAAGCACTGTAAGGGGCTCACTTGAGGAGCATTCTGCAAGTAGTTTATTCTCCTTCCTGTGTTGTGCAGCAGGTCTGCAGCAGGGATAGACATGGGAAAGTATGCAGAAGAATAGTCACAATGGAAACTTTTGCTGAAGAGCGTGAGCAATATACCACTGGTATTAAAGAAAGGTTTGCAACTGTTCTAGGGGCTTGAGGGGGCCAGCCAGAAGAAATGAGCATCTTCTGAAAAGTACTGATTAGTAGGGAAGGAGAATGTAGGATGAAAACTATTTGAATTCTAAACTGCTTTCTGTTTATTTGCAGGCAGGTGGTTTGTTCCTTCACAATTGTTTACTAACTAAAACAATTCCTCTGTAGCATTCTTTTCCCTGTGCTGTTTTTCGATTTCACCTGTGACCTTAGGTCCTCAAACTTAATTAGATACATTCCTAAATTTTTAATTTGCTGAAGTTGTTTGAAATCTGAGAATGCCTCTTTTAAACACATTTCATTTAAAAAGGAAAGCTGAGAGGAAGTAGAAATCTCAACGCTTGCTGTAGAAAGGAAGTGAACTTGGTTTATTTTGAAATTTTATCTTCTGCTTCCTTTTGCAAGTGTAAAGAGATTTAAGCCCTAATATAGCTTGACATTTCCCCTTTGGAGTTGCAAGTGATACAAATGCCTCTTAATAGTTTGTTCATTTACTTGATTTAATTATTTTTTCTGAGAATGATTTATTGTAACTGTTTTTAAAAAAATACAGGCTTAGAAATATGAGTCTATGAGGTAAAATGTGTTAAAGTGCAGGTCTGATTCTGTATAACATAAAATTATATTTGCTTCAGATGTAATGTTTGAATAGACAGTACATTGGCTGGGCTGGAGGACTGTTCTGTAGCTTTTATAGGTCAATTATTTAATGGAACAGTTTTATTAAAGTTCTTAGCACCCTCTACTGATTATGATTTAAAGGTTAGTTGTGGGGAATTTCCATCTTGCAGGACTAGGCTTAATATTTACATCATATTTTGGTTATAATTGTACCTCCACTCAAATACAGAACAAATTGCACATACAGTGTTTTCACACAGATGAAGTGGAATTTTGATGCTTGTACTCTGCATTTCCAGACAGACTTTTTTTGACTTTGTTGTTGTCATCATCCTCTCTAGATCTGCAGTCATAAAGAATAAAGATGATCCTTATTAAATGTTTAACCTACTGGGGGTAGAATACTATTTGTCTTTAAGTTTCATCTTATAAAAACAGGAAAAGAGGAAAATCATGTTTGTTTTTTTTTTTTCCTTGAAATTGTAAGGATGGATTCATTGATTCAGATCAATGTCTTGGTTAAGATAAGGAAATAGATCTTCTTTCTGTTATCTGACAAGTTATAAAGATAATAGCTGTTCTTTAATGAGGTCTTACCCCTAAACAAACAGCAAATGAAAACATACTGGCACTACAAATGTAGTCACCACCATGGAGAGTTCTCGTGGCTAAAAACATGTAAATATAACTGCTTTCAATAGTGCTCTGCATGAGTGTTGCAGTCTCTGCCAGTGTAATATTTTTGGCTTTTAATCTTGCATTTCCCAGTGACTGATCATGATATGGTGTTAAATTTTGTATACTAGACACCTGCAATTTACATTTGATAGTCTTACATTTAAATTTGTATTTGAGTGGAAGACTAGTGTTTCACAGTCTTTGTTGTAGATGAATACCTAACAGATCAAGTTACATTGGAAATTGCATCTGTGAACATCAAGACCCTTACGTCAGATTCTGGCCTAATCCAACAGGTAAGAAAAATGATACCTGAATATAAACTGCTGTTGATTAAATTAAGTATGTTAACAAAAAAAAAGACAATTTCATGCTCTGTCTGGAGAGCATGGAATTACTTCATAAAACAGACCAGAAATAGTTTATCTTTTCAAGAGTTCAGTGAAGTGAGCTTTTGTGAACAAGAGCAAAAGAGAGGTTATTTAATAATTTACGTGTACTTTGTAGTTTAAATAGATTTTGATTAGCGTGTAGATGTTCTGAAGAAGAGTCAGCAAAGAGTCATGCATGCTGTCCCTCATCCCTGCTGCAAATAGAGCCGAGGCAGAGAACAAGTGAAGAAGTAAGGAATGATAGGTTTGGACTCCTTGCGTTTTGCCCTTAGGGAGGGATTTGTTCTGTTTTGACTTTGTGACACTACTCTTCCCCCCGGGGAAACACTCTCCACTGTTTTGTGCAGTCTTACAGTACTGTAGTGGGCAATGTGGAGTGACCATGGTTACCATCTTTCAAGTGAAATCTGCTGAATTTCTCTTAGATTTTCTTTGGGTTGAGCAGAAAACTTGAAGAGAAATGAATAAGCTTTTTACAACAAGACAAAGACATAAAAGGACTTCCTTATGCCAGAGCCCAGATGAATTTAATCAGAAACAAGTATGGGTTTGGCATGCATTTCACAGATGATGGAAGTAATGGTCTCGTTCTCATCATCAAGAAGAGAGCATTCATAGCCAGCTTAGAATCACTATAAAGATATTTCAGTGTATTAGAGTGTTAATGGTTCTACAGAGCTGGAAAACTGCTTATCTTCAGTCTTGACTCAGGCTTATGGCTTTGATTAGACCTGTAAAGGTTGATTCGATTTCAGTTGTTGGCAAAAAATATTCTTGCCTAATTCCTTCATTTCATGGGCAATAACAGTGCATTGTCTTACTGAAATTACATCACAAGTAAATAATCTTGACTAAACTTGAGTGCATCTGACTTGATAAAAGTGGTTAATAACTGATCAGTAAAATTAGCAATTTTGAGAACAGATATATGACACAGATAAATATCCCTGTTTTTCTTTTTACTTTTTGGAGTCGTCTTTGGTTGTCTTGTGATAAAAAAAACCAAGAATATAATGAGATCTCTTAAGGGCATTTAGGTATCAGCTTTCAGAATATGGTTTGAACATTCACGAAGTCTGGGATCTGTTACTGAAGCTTGGAATAGCGACTTAGCTGTTGCAAACTAAGTGAACAGTGTCTACTTCCCCCCGCCCCCCTTTGTTTTTATTTGCTCATTTGTTTCTTTTGACACAGATCATGTGCGGGTGGAGGGCTGAGCTGTGATGGGCAGCTCCTCATTCTCCCAATGAGTTACCTTCTGGGGATTTGCTCCTCAGGGCTCGGTAGTAATATTCTACCTTTTTAAGGAATTTGTGGAAATGGTGACAATAACTATAATCAGGATCTGAGGATTTAAGTTTTCTTAAACCTTGGGTGCTCACATATTGCCATGTGAACACCAAGTTCATGTTTAAAAAGCTCTGTCCAGAGAAATCTTGCATAGTGCCAGTGGAAAAGTGAACTACCAGAAAAAAGATGGCAAGAATTATTCTATTACAAGTGGCATGTGAAGTGTTAGATCTTGAGCGTAGGGTCTATACTTCGTGGGTTGAATTGTGGTTGCATGTGTGATCTTGCAGTTTTTTAGGCAATAGAGATACACTGAAAACAGCATTCATTTTTTTTTCTTTCCTAACAAAGTCTTTAATTTTGAAGATGGTTTACCTTCTTTATAATTGGACCATGAATGTATGCTTGTTCACCACATCAACTGAAACTGCCTGTATTCTATTTTTAGAGGATTTCTTAGTAAAGAAGGTGTAGCTGGTAGGAATAGTGTGTTATTACGCTATGTTTTTACCCAGTTGACTTGTGTTCGCATGCACAGCCTGCAAAATGTTATGAAGCCTGCTGTGATAGTTTTGTAAGAATGAGACAATACAAGAAATCAACAATACTTTATTGCAGCTACGTAAAGGGAAAATCCCCTTCTGCTTTAATCTTTAAATCCTCAACAGAAGAAAGCTATTTCACCTGGGTCCACACCTGCATAGTTAAAGTAAGGGCAGCTGCCATTTCCCTGCAGCTCTAGGATCAAGGTGCAGCCCTTCCACTTTTTAGATGTTGCTCTCTAAATAGTAGAATTGAAATGTCAAAATGTCTGTTGCAGTCTCAAGCTCCTAAATAATTTCATTTTGTTTAATTAGCAGGAAAAAAAAATCCACTGAGGGAATGTTTACTTCAAACAAGAGGAGGGCTAGTCATGAGTCAGCAGAAATGTTCAAGTCCACCTGTTGTCTAGAAAACCTTCCTATGTATGTCGTGAGGTTTGTGGGGAAAAATAAATAAAAAAGCTCCTCTACTTTTCTGAGATCAGTGAAACAATCCCTTACTGCTGCACGGTACAGCCAACATTCTTGTCTTTTCATTGCAAAGTGTTAAAAAAAAAATCTTTTTAATCAAACCATATGAATAGTTGAACAGCTTTTGAGGGTTTAAGAACGTATTATTCAAAGGGTGTAACTCCATAGCCTATCATTAATAAAGATTACGTTGTTCAGTGGCTACAACTAACAGGTCAGTTTTGTGAGTGAAAACTTGAAAATGCTGCCTGAAAAGACTACAGATTGTCAGTAATTTCTCAAAATCAGATATATTAGCAGTCTGACTTTACAAGTAACTCAAGATTCTTCTAAGTAATCTCCTGCCACTTGTAAATTAGCCAAATGGTTATTCTGGTGTTCAAATACATTGGTTTATTTAGATTTATGTTTGTTTTCTGCTTTGTAGCCAGAAGACAAAGACACACACAACCACACCGATGAATCACTTTCAGGTAATATATCAGCTTCACTGTTCTACATATTTTTTTTCCTAGATTTTCTTTGAAGACACTGTATTTAAAACTGCTGTTTGTCATAAACAAGAACTGCTTGGGTAATCGATGCTTGTGGATCTCTCCCTTCATTACCAGTGTCATTTACAGCTTCTTTGTTCTAAGGAGGTGGTAATCAATAATGAAGACTGTACAAAATGTGCAAGCTGAGCTTTCTAAATACATCTAGTACAGCCACTTTTGGAAGAAATCTGTAAACAGCTGGTGGGAGAGAGCAGAAGCTGGCAGTAGGCTGTAGGGACTTACCCTGTAATTGTGTGAGCTCTGCTGGGGGTGGGATGTGTGTGAGTGATATACAGCCCTGTTAATGTCACAGTGAACAACTTGACAATTTCCTGTTAGTAAAGAAGCTTGCCCTATCATGTAGCGGTAGGATCATGCAATTAGGTGGGTTGGTCATCATTTGTTCATCAATATCTTAATACAGGGAATCTTAGAAAAGCAAGATTTTTTTATAATGCCTTTGATAGTCTGCAGGCAGTATAGCAAAAGAAGCAGGTTGGTTTAGTTTTGTTTACCTATACCTGTGCCCTGTGTTTTATTTATCCCTTCTTCCCCTCTTCTGTTGGAGGATAAAACTTAACTCTGGCATCCTTGCAAAGCAAAATAAGATGAAATTCAGATAAGGTGCTCTCCTGCCATTTGAGTTCAACTAGAACTTTGATTTAATTATATTCATTTTGCCTTGTTTGTATAACTAAATCTGAAGCAAGCAAGCAAATTTTGTCTCACTGCAGGGGAAGCTCAAGGTGCAGGAGAACAGAATAGTTAACATGCATATTTCTGTCAAGAATGGCTGCAAGGCCTTTGGAATACCTGTGAGCAAAGATGTCACCAGAACGTGTTTCTCCTTCACAGGGAATATAAACATTGAAGTTATTAAGTATGAAGTTATGTGTCTGCAGCAGTGTTGTTGCTGCATGTCCTAACTTGTTGAAAACTTCAGAAGTTGTCTTTGGCCTGCTAAAAAAGCAAGCTGATGAGCAATGTTACAAAAATAACAATAGCCTGTTCTTCCCTTAAAAACAAAGTGCATGCAGAAGCTATATTCAGCTCACAATTTGATGGTCTTTCTGGAATTTTCACACAAACTGACAATAATTACTGCAAATGAAAAATAACACAAACCCAAACAAACAACAAACCAACAAAAACCCCAACATTAACAGATGCTGTTGTCTGTAGGAGTAGGTGGCACTGAGTACCAGAGCTGCCCTTTGCCAGAGGGGGGGGTCAGTTCAGGTCTCTTAGACCAGTACTTGTAAATTCTATGCCACTGCTTTCTGTTGTTTGTTTGTTTTTTGTTTGTTTGTTTTGTTTTGCTGGGTTTGGTTGTGTTTTTTGGGTTTTGGTTGTTTTGTTTTGTTTTGTTCTGGTTTTGTTGTGTTTTTTCTTAAACCAATCTTTTGATTAGTAAAGTTGTTTTGTTTTTTTTGAGCCAGCAATGTGCCCTTGTGGCCAAGGCCAATGGCATCCTGGGGTGTATTTGAAGGGGTGTGGTTGGTAGGTCGAGAGAGGTTCTCCTCCCCATTTACTCTGCC
>JANHFX010023876.1:13698-25063 GCA_027560015.1 Chloroceryle amazona
GGTCTCTTCAGCTTGGAGAAGAGGAGACTGAGGGGTGACCTCAGTAATGTTTGTAAATATGTAAAGGGCGAGTGTCAGGAGGATGGAGCCAGGCTCTTCTCAGCGATGTCGAATGATAGGACAAGGGGCAATGGGTGCAAACTGGAGCATAGAAGATTCCAAAGAAATTTGAGGAAAAACTTTTTCATGGTGAGGGTGCCAGAGCAGTGGAACAGGCTGCCCAGAGGGCTTGTGGAGTCTCCTTCTCTGGAGACATTTAAAACCTGTCTGCATGCGTTCCTGTGTGACCTGCTCTAGGTGGTCCTGCTCTGGCAGGGGGGTTGGATGAGGTGATCTCTTGAGGTGCCTTCCAACCCTTAACATTCTGTGGTTCATGTTATAGTGTCCCTTGTTCAAAGTCTCATCCCAAGCAGGACCTCTTGCTTCCCTATTTCAAGCCTCATTATGAGGCTGGAGAGCAGAAGTTTTAGAAAGTGCTTCTGGGCTAGATCCATGATCTACTACCATTTGGAGATACAAAGTGCTCCCTGTCTTCAAAAAGGAGCAGAGAGAGTTAAGGTCATATCTGCAGACAAAATGCTCAAGCAATGCCCTACAGCACTGCAGTGTTAAAGTTCTTGGTATTAGTATTAACTAGAAGTTTGACTAGAACTGGTTTCTACATGCTTTTGTGGGTTATTAATATATAATATAGCCTGACAGCACCAGTGTTCACAAGGCGGGGGACATAGTGACTGTTGTATGTGGGAGACCTCTAAATGGCAATTTAGGGTATTTGATGCAGATTTTAGAACATATCACCACCTACTTCCAGCAACGTGGTATTTTTATTTTTCTTGTACATGGAGGAGTATGCACTTTATTCCTTTCCATAGTGTACATTTAAAATAGGCTTGCTTAGTAGAAAAGGGACAGTTTTTATTGTAAGAACCCTTACAAAGCAAGGGAACATTTCCACTTTTTTTATTGTGCTAAAGTTGTGTTTGCAACTGTCAGAAGAGATTCTCCTGGGGCAAATATGTCACATTGTTATGAAGGAAGCAGCTCAGAAGCAAAAAAACCTTTTCCTTCATCCTACTATGCATGTATACAAGATGCACATAATCTGCACATAATCTGTTGCTGATGTAAGCAGGGGTTATGGCAGATTCAAAGAAGCAACATTGTGTGTGTGTGTGTGTCTCCCCAAAAAAACAACCAAACAAATAATAATAAAAAACAAACAAACAAACAAAAAAAAAAAAAAAAAAGGAAAAAAAAGGGGAATATCCCAGCTCACACACTGGATTGAGTTACAAGCCTTTTCTGTAGAAGTATAAATACGTCTCTCTGAAATTACTGTCCTTTTGATGATACCACTGAGTGTAGTGAAGAAAGACATCTTAGAAAGTTAATTTCATGAGTACTTAGTGAGGAAAGACATTACATGTCACTGTTCTGGCTTTTTCAAAAGCAATTTGCAGGAGGATAATACTCTTCAACCCTTTGTGCTTTTAAGTTTTTGTTCCAAGTGAAAGGACAGCAGTAGATCCTAACTTCTCCCCATGTGATGGTTTTCACTGCAGATCTCAAGAAAACCTGCAAGGAAAATGGCACCTGCTCCTTGTGCTTATTCCGTGCACCAACCATCAGTGACATGCTCAATGATGAGGACTTGTTGTACACCGTGAGGCTAAAGCTGGATCCCTGCCACCCAACAGTGAAGAACTGGAGAAATTTAGCAAGCAAGTGGGGGATGACTTACGATGAATTGTGTTTCCTTGAACAGAAGCCCCAAAGTCCCACCTTGGAGTTCTTGCTACGGAATAGTGACCGGACTGTGGAGCAGCTGATTGATCTCTGTAAATTTTACAAGAGAATTGATGTTGTGAAGGTGCTGCTGAAATGGGTGGAGGAGGAATGGCCCAAGAGAGGGAACAGAACTTACCAGAATGACTTCTAGGTCAAAGAAAGTTGTTATTCTGTATGTGTTAAACACTGGGCCTAGCTGCCACTAGTACGTGGGAAGTTTTCCTTGCAAGAGAGAGCCTATACTGACGGTTTGTATGCTGTGTAAGCTTTATATACTGTATACACATACATATATATGTTCTGTGCCCTCAGGGCTGCACAGATAACCTTCCAAAAATGGATGGAATAATGCAGGTTGTGTTCTTGAGTCTACAAGTGCCTTCAGTTGCTTGCTGCTGTTCGTAGGCTTCCTAAGCAGAAGTGTAATGAAAAAAACAGACCACTGGTTTTACTGCAGCAGTTGTGAACCATGTCAGTTGTGTGCTGTCACTATTGGGAAAGCCACAATTAGAAGGCAAGTCCCTTGGCCTTTCTGGCAGCCCTTCCACAATTTTATATGTTCTACCTAGTAGAAGATGAGGGGTTATTTTTTTCTTTCCTTTAATTTTTTTTTTAAGCTTTATGATGCTGGTTTTGGCACAGGAACACCTCAGTGTTCCAAGCAGCAGTTTGGATTTGCATGTTACAATTAATTCAGTGTTTCAACATCACATTCAAGCAAGTTAAGCTTTAAGTTCCTTTTATAAACAAGGATACAGGCTAAACAAAATAATTATTTGCACACTTCTACATCATAGGGCATGTATTTGCTATAGAACAAATCTTGCAATTCTTAGAGACTTCCCAGTCCATAACCACTAGGGAACAAAAAAAAAAGGTGTTTTATACTTAAAATTATTTTCCAAAGTTTTGAGGAAATTATACACTCAGTGCATTTATCTGTTTATCAGAATTGCCCCTCATTTGCAGTGTGAGGTGACAGCTACTGCCTCACCTACAGTATATCCTTAGCATTGAACATAGCTTCCCTTTTCACAGGCTGTGGTTTTCTTTACAGTTCTGTGGCTTGACCTATTTTCTGTCCCACGCTAAAGTACTGCACACTTCTGAGAAACCAGGAAAAGTTTATGTATGGATTAAAGCTACTCTAATGGGAGATTAACAGATAAATTATCTACAGTCCAGGTGGATGGTTATTAAAGCACTTATGGTGGTTTAGGCTGATGTTTCTCAATGAATTTGGATACTCTGAATGACACCATTTACATTTTAAATATTTTAGAAATTGGTCTTTTTTCCTACCATTCTTCTGTACTTATGTTTTGAAAAAAGTCCTGAAAAATCAATCATACAATATGATATATAAAGTTCTTATAGCTATAATGCCACACAGAGAAATGTTGTGACTTAATAATACTTCTAGTTGTTACCCTTACTGAAAGCATCTCAGACGATACGAATATGTATATAGGTGTATATACCAAAACATGGTGAACAGTATGGCAAGATGTGGAGCAAAACTAGAATGGGGTCAAGGCTGATGCACTGTGTACTTTCCTTGAGTAGAAAGAACTAAGAATTAGTAGCAAAGCTGAGAGAAGTCTAATGCTGTATACTAAATTTTCTTACTGTAAGAGAATGAAGAGGGACCTCTACTCTCCTATAGTATAGCTACTGAGTGATATGGTTACAGAGGGGCTAGAAGTAAAGACTAATGTTTTCAATGTCAGCCACTAGTTCTGGGGTGACATAAATTAGTTTTATTTTAGTGACTTCAAGAAGCTGAAGATCTAGTTTCAAGGTGAAAAGACTGACAACAATATGCCCTAAATTTGAGGGTTTAAATTTATTTTTTTTTAAAGCTTGTGGGAGATGGAATTTTTAATTTTTATTTTTTTTTAACCACTCCTCATAAGAGCTGCTACTCTTTAGAACAGTAAGTTTTCTAGACATATTTTAAAGAGGAATTTGTACTGCTTTATTGTTGGGGCTGCAGCCAGATGTTTCATGTTCCTCTTCTAGGAACGGGGGCTTCCCTGTCGATGTCTATCAACTCTAACTTTTGCAAATTATCTTCTGTCTTTAGTGAAGAGCTCTAGGATCAGCTCTGAGGATTACTGCTGTGGCTGGGCTGCCTGCTATTTTCACTTCCTACAGAGGCATCCACTCTGTGAAGATAGCTCATAACGGCATCTCATCCAACACAATCCTCATACTTTGGGCCCACTATTTGCATGATATAGGATCATGTATCTGTGTAGTAAGTTTTTCTTCTGAGTGATGGCATGTATACCAACAGCTTTTCTCTCCCATAACGTACCACAGCCAAATGTGTGTGGTATTATGTTATGCTCTGCTTTGGTATATCCAATCCAGCAAGGAGCTGGAGCCCTCACCAAAGGCTCATGGTGGGAATATGAAATGATGCAGCAGTATTTCTGAATCAAGATGTTCAACTGAGATCTACCCCATTTCCTGTTTTCTGGCTAAAAGTTGTAAAATTTTGAAGAAATACATTTGTCTTGTGGAAACATGTTCTGATCTCTTGAAGCTCTTGAAAAGTCAATGTCAGCTGCAAGGATTCATGTCTGATGGAAATAAAGCTGCTTCTGAGAGTTCATAGGTGGATTCTATGTAAGTTCAGCACTGAAGGTTGAGAATGTTAGCCTTAAACTTCAGCACACACTGGATTACTCATTATATACTTGAAATATTTTTTTTCCTCTTTGTATGGCATGAATTGAGATGTACACACTTTTTTTAGTTATGTATCTGTTTACAAAATATTGGGTCTGAATGTTCAGTTTATCCTTCTGTTCTGATGTATGCTATTTTTAGAAAAAATATAGATTGTCAATGTTTGACTTTCTTGTCTTTGTTTTTATTACAGCTAGGAAAACAGCTGTTTTACTTCTCGCCAGTCACGTTGGAACAACTGAACTATCAACTAATTGTGCTGTGTTAAAAAACATCTTATATACAAGATTCATGACACCTTAAAGCACCTATGTTTGCAACAGATACTGCTGTTCAAGAAAGGAAGATGCACTTTTTTTTATCATTTCCATATGAAAAATGGGTTAATTTTGATAAAATTATGAGCAAAGACATTTATCTAGAAACTTGCAGTGGAGTTACTAACTTTAGAGAGGTACGAAACCTACACTGAGTGAACTCTTCCTGAATTAATAACCAATCTGATAATGAAGGTTAGAGAGTCACTGGAAAGGCTCTACTAGACTATCAGGTTTGTTCCATTATAGTTTTCTCTTATATCTTCTCTTATATCTTTCTTCTTATATCTTTCTCTTATATCTTTCTCTTTTCTCCTGTATGATACCTGCTCTCCCTTTGGGGATCTCCAGTTCTTTGGCTGCCATCTCTGTGCCCGCAGGGGATAATCAGTGGCCCTTCCCACCCACTTTAGTTTTTGTGATATCCAAACCACTATATAATAAGAAAAAATTAATAAAAAGTATTTAATATCCTATATTCCTGCAGCTTTATCTAAGACATGGTGAGCCTATTAACTGTTCTTTACCAGCAAAGATACCGTCCTATGCTCCAGGACCCCCTAGTTTTGCTGTTAGACCGACTATGGGGCATCTGGGGAGAGGATTGCAAGATAGGTTTGGGACTATCCTTTGGAAGCCTACATAAAGGAAAGAGTAGTCAACATGGCCCTAGGTGCTTGTATGGAAGCTGTAAATGATACTTCTTCCAGAATCACTACTGAATAATGGAGAGCTGCAGGTCAGTCTGGGCAATCCTTCATGCAAGAGACTGCGTATTTTTCACTGTCTCAAGCTGACTGCCTCCCACAGTTCCCAGTCAAGCTGTTAGCAAGTGGGGAAAAAAAGTAAATTCTGCCTTGTGGTGGTTTAAGTTACAGTAACACTGTTGACTTATAGCCATACATAGCTGGAAAATATTTGTCAGACAGCAGAACTGTTTAAACAAGGTCAAAGGAAGTGCATGGCATTTATAATAATTTAAAGAGCAGCCTATTGATGTAATTTTTGCAGCATATCATATTCTTCTATCCATGATGGAAAAACAATTAGTTTTTCATAACCGATTTCAATATATCTTCTAAGTCTTAAGTTTTGGGTCAGTTTTGAACAAAAGGGCAAAGCAACATTAAATAAACTCTTGGTCAGACAGGCTGAATATGAGCAGCACCAAGAAGAATTCATTTAGAAAGGTGGACTCTATAGTATTTGTTTGCCTGTACCTTGGCCAAAGACTGGGGCTGGTTCCATCTTACACAAAACTGATGGCAAAGAGAAGGTGACAGACTTTGGAAAGATTGGGGGTAGTGGGGGTGGAGGGTGGCAATTAAACAATTGGGCATACTTACTAGTTGGCTTGATCTCTGTGTTTTACTTTGTAAAAAAGGGATTCTTTATTTCAAAGGCAGGTTGCTGGGGTAACTGTATATTTGTTATTGTGCCAAGGGGAGTCACATGAGAACCTTAAATGTGAGAAAGATAGAGCAGTGTAAGTCTTGATAGGGTAGGATAGGAGCAGCAAGGCTGGCTTTAGCCTTTTTGAGCTCTTGACATGAAATAGTATTTGTGTATTGGATTTGTCGAGGCTTTGTTTACTGGTTTTCATAGTGTACAAAGATGAGGATTAAAATTGCAGAAGAGATGAGAAGGAATAGCTACTATCAGAAATAATTGGTGATAACATATGGTGTTAACTTCCTCTTCCTTCTGATGTATGTACAGAAATATTTCCTTCACTGAAAATCTTATTTAGAGCTGCATCTTTCAGCTTTTTTTTGGAGAAAATCCAGAAACAATGCCAAATGGTTTAGTAACTTTGATAATAAATGTGTTCTGGGTACAGCACATATAGATATGCAACTTTATGAATCCACGTGGAAGTGCCTTTTTAAATTATGAATTTGCTTCAAAATTTCAAAATATTTAGTTTGGGGGTGCTTTTTGTCTCCAAAAGTAACCAAATTTTCATGACAAGAAACACATTTACACAGCGAAAAAGTTTCTTAACAAGAAGAGTCAGGTAGAAAAATAAGGGGCACCCAAATCCTTATGCTAGCAATAACACCTTGTGTCTAAGCTGAGGATATTTTTTTTCCTGTCTGTGCCCAATATATGTGAGCTTCCCCTGCTCCTCTAAAGCTTCAGTTCATTCACAATCCCATAGGCAGTGTATTCAATTTTTTTTTTTTTTGGTCCTAATTTACTTTTGTATCTGCTTTTTCTAAAGCTGCGGAGTTCATGAACTCAAAGGTCTATTAAAAGCCTGTTCCTCTCTAAGCTTCAGAAAACACCTACCATCTCGTGGTGAGAGGTGATACTACAGCCCGCTCATTTCTTTGAAAACAGCAACGCTGAGGGCAAGTGAGGCCATCTGTAACTTGCAGAGACCCACCAAGGAGATCGAGAGGCAGCTGCAGTGAGGATGATGATGTAGTCCTAGGGATCTGGGGTTTGGTCACAGTCTCTAGTGGGGACAACAATGCATAGTTATTTGTTTTGCATGGACATGTCATGTTTCTTGTTTTTTATCTCCCTAGGTAGGTAGGTGTGGACTGAGACACTGTTTGTGTAGACCATGGCATAATCATCTTCTGGAGGGGCAGACAGGGCAAGCATAGGCACAGGTTTACTCTGGTATCTACTGCTATGCAAATAAGAAGTGATCCTGACTACTTTCAGAGTCCTAGAGCATTGTGTCACTCATTTAAAAACGAAGTGGTGAGTATGTTTTAAGGGTTATATGGCCTATAATTGGTTTTCAAAAAGACCAGTGACTTCTCTGTAACTCCTCTGTTCTTTGGACCTCAATATCTAATCTGTATCTTGTTTGCTCTTATGCTTCTATTCAACATTTGCTTTAAAACGCAGGCATTGCATCAAAAAATAGACTATTTAGTAGCTTCTGAAGGAACAGCATTTTAAGCTTTCAAATGTGTAGGCCTGTTAAAAAAAAACAAACCAACTCAACAACAGAACAAATTTTTATTTTGCTCCCTGTGATTTATAAGATTTGTGCATTTAGGCTTTAAACTGAAAACTGGAAGATATGAATGATTATTGGAGCTAAGTATTGACTTATCAAGGAAGAGTTATGGAAGGCCACTGATTAACTTGTAACTAAATAACAGCTGAACCAGCTGGGCTGTCCACTGAAATTTTAATACAGAGAAGTGGTCACTCATGTCCACTTTGAATCTAAAACCTTTCAAAGAAGCTAGGGGAATTGTTTCCATCAGAAAATTCTGTAATGCGCGAACAGCTCCACTAAAGCTATGGAAGACACAACAATGTCAAACCTTTGAGATCATGGGAAGTGCTTACACAGAAAATTTCTGATGAACAGTGTGCTAGAGGCTTTACCCCTGTGGCCTGTAGTACTGCATTAACTAGGGGAAGAAATTACAATTATTCTGGTACCACACAACAGTATAAAAAGATTAGCTGAGAGTAACTTCCACTGGGTAGGTTTCTTAACAGGCACTAGTAGCCTACTTTGCCTCACTGCAAAGCTAGATCATGTATGTGTCCACCAATTCTGGGTAAGAACAAACTTGAGACCTGCAGAGAGCTACTGAAATTATTAATACTGACTAGCTGTAGGGGTGCATTACCATATAAGCAGTATGTACAGTGGGGAGAAGCTTCTGGCTCTGGAGAGGATTTTGTGTGCTGGATATTCAGACAGAGATTCATTAAAATATATTACATGCTGCCAGGGATCATTGTGGATGCCCAAAAGTAGGGTCATTGACCTAAAAAATGACTTGGGCAAATTCACGGTCTGCTTATTCGTTAAGATTGTGCAGTTGTAACCTTTGGCTCAGAAAGTCCTAAATGGCTGATGGGCAGAAGCTAAGTGCATTGTGCTGTATGCTTGCTTCGGTTCTCTGCTCTTCTAGGCAGTTCGTGGTGGCCACCATCTGTAATGGTTGTGGCTACATGACCCTTTACTTGATGTAATACATCCAGTTTTGTCTCTATTGGACCATAGATGTCTTGTTCCAACGTCAAAAGAATAGCAGTACTTAGGAAGCTGTTAGAGTACTGTATGAGTCAGAAAAAGGACAAATGCAGCCAGCGGGGCAGCCACACTACCCCTAGACTAAAGTCAATGTAACTTTGGGCTTTGGTACATAGGCTAGGAAGAAAAGTAAATAAGCATATCTGAACATTGAGAAACTGCAGGTAACCTATACAAAAAGTGCTGGACAAAGGGAAAGGAACATCTTGAATAAAGGGAAGGATGGTGTTTTGAATTGTGAAGGGGAAGAGAGTTGACCAAAAAGGGACCCACAAGAGTTTTTGAAATGTGTTTACTTGTGTGAAGTGTAGGGATTTCTCTCTTTAGAATAGCTCACCATTGGTGGAAATGTTATAATTTGAACTGTGTATAAAATGTGACTACGTGTGCTGCCAGCCTCACCTTGGGCAGTGACTTGCTGCCCTGAGAGGTATGGATTATAGGCTGGGAAGCAAGGACAGGGGGGGCTGCTTAAGAAGGCTCCTTTGAGGAAGTAGGGTAGCATGGAATCACCTACTTTGTGGCATTCTGCTGAGAAGTGGGAGGAGTTGGAGAGCAGGAGCAGATAGCTAAATGGCAGCAGATAGCTAAGGTGGTTAGCAGAGCCAGAGCACTGCTGGAGTGACTCACAAAGGGCAGAGCACCTTGTAGTGCTGCTTGCTGGGTGTGATAGGGTTTACATGCAGCCTTGTTGCCCGGCAGGGAAGGGACCAGCCTCTGCTTTGGAGAAGAGCAGCTATAAGATGAGGTGTTTACTGCAAGGAGGAAAGAGCAAAACCTAACAGCTCCTTTACCAAGAAATTATGGGTGGGCTCAAAACAGTTTGTGGTTGTACTATTCTTTTTCTGTCCAATAAAGTGGTATTTGTTAGGCCATCTGTCTGAATGCGTGACAAGGGGTTAAAAAAGTGTCGGGTCATCAGTTTAGTTCAAATTCCCAGATTTCTGAGTGGGGTTTAACTGTCACCCCCGGTGTTGCTGTCAGAAGCTTACAGTGAAGCATGCTACAATTATGCAGGTGATTGTAGCAAACTGTATCAACTCCAGTTTTGCTGATGACACACTCAGCAAGCACAGTATCTACAGTAAAAATTCATTGTCACTATTAGACTCAATTACATAATGTGTAAAATGGTGCTAGACACCATCAGTCTCTCCTAATTAGTGGGTTGTGGTCTCACACTGCTGCTTGAGTGTTAAGTCTGTTTTTTTTCTCCAAATTGTAAAGGGAAAACAGAATCTAAACGGAAAACTAAATCTGTAAAAGATCACTTAAATCAGTTTTTAATAACATTAATCAAAGCAGTTCTTGATACCCAAGAGAGAATATGTAAGATTTGGAGATCACCTAAATTACCACTGAAAATGAGCAGGAAGTTCATTCCTAAAGGCTGTACTCAGTAGTGCAGGCTGGGTATGGTAGCAGCTGACCTGCAGCAGCAGCTCCAGCACTGCTGATGTCTTGTATATTCCTCTCCCAGTTCTTGTAGTTGGGGCATAAAAGGATGGTTTTTTTTTTTAATGCCATCCTCCCTCAAATGCTACCTTTTGGCCAAGGGTACCTGCTAAATTTGCTTCAGCTGGAATTGTCTGTTTCTGTCTTGACAAAGCCACTGCTGTTTCCTGTGGAAGCAAAATCCTGCTGGGACATGGGAAGTTGTACTATGCTGACAGAATAACACACAGTCCCAGCGACGGGACATGGCAAATTGTAGCTTTAAAAGCAAAAGCCCAAAGTAGGTCATGGACCATGGAAATAAGGGAAGACTTATTTGATGTCATGACCACCATTAGTAAATGATGCTAGAAATAGCAGTCACAAGAAATCAGCAGGAAGAATGATAGTCTGTCAAGAAAACAACTGCAGTGTAGTGCAAGGCAAGCCAAGCTCTCATCCACCTGACTCATTGCCAATGGTGCATTAGGTTTGGAAGCTGAAATAGGGATTTTCCTGCAAATTTCATAAACTGTCCATGACTCAGCCTTCAAAAAGGTGATCAGCGTGTTAATCAAACAGCCTTTCTGCTTTGGTAGAGAACTGGTGCATACTTTAAAGTGCTGCATTTCTTTTGGATTGTTTCATCCCAAAAGGAGAACAGCTCTGAGCCAGAAGTAGTAGTAAAAGTAGTAATACTTTCTTTTCTCTGGTTCTTCTAGAAACACTTCTGCTTATTGCTCCTTTGTTCAGCCTCACCACTTTTTCATTCCAGCTCTGCCGCATCTTTTCTGTCCCTGGTTGATCCAAGCTTTCAAACCTGTGAAACAAAATTCGGAGCTTCCAAACCCCCTTTCTCTCTAGCACTCCTCAGTGAGGTGGGAGGCTGGGTGCTGCTGGGTAAGGATTCCAAGATGAATACCCAGTAACAGCAGAGTTGTTATTAAGCAACATTCTTTATTGCAGCACTGGGGCAGCACTGGGGATTCTCCTCTGTAAGTGCTCCAACGAATCAGCAAAACACACCATCGAATATACAGGAAAACCAGACATATTCACCCAATTTCCTGGAAAGGGCAGTCTTTCTCTAATGACTTCCTGGAATTCA
>JANHFX010023877.1:0-11693 GCA_027560015.1 Chloroceryle amazona
CCACCCCACACCCCCACCCCAAAGAGCAGAGTTGAATACATGATAAGCTTCCTTATTTCAGCCGGAGCAGAGCTATTTTGTCTTGTAAGGAATACAGCAGCAATAAGTTATATTACAAAGCAATCAAGAAACTTCTAGGAAGCAAACATATGGGATTGATCCAAAATCAGATCCATGCTCTCAACCAATTTGCCTTTGATGAATTCTGAATCATGTCATAAATCCTTATTGATATTATAAATGAATCCCTAAAATATCTGAAATGTTAATCTTCTTTTCCAGTTCTCTCTCAGGAAGGAGATCAGGGTGTTACAGAAATTTCCGAGATGGAAGAGAAGGGGGAGAAAGCACATTCCTGAGTTGTAAATATTTTTCTAAAATTATCCATAGCTAAAATCTGGCAAACTCTACAAAATGCAGTAAAGTTTCATGAATACTTAGGTATTAAATTATGTGTCATCAATAGGCTCCACAGGGTCTCTTTTGTTTTATTGGTATCATTGTACTGTTAAGAAGGATTGAGCTCCAAGGGAATGGAAAGTTCTAAATATTCACTTTTTACAATGTAAAAAAAGGGTTGCCAGATAATTATTATCACAATATGTGATGCACTGCAGCCATATGTGTTGCAGGGGTTATGATTTTCCTCAGAAGTATGAAGTGTGCTGCTCTTCCAAGAAAAAGCTATAAAAGCTTCCCACAGTGCAATTGCATGTGGTTTTGTTCAGTTTCTTGGTTTGGTTGGTTGGTGGTGTTTTTTGGTGTGGTTTTTGTGGTGGTTGTTATTGTTGTTTTGGGTTGGTTTTTTTTTGTATGTGTGTTTTGGTTTTGTTTTTTGTCCAAGAGATTCCTCATAGGGTCTTGGTTGCTATCCACAGTGTAGTGGCTTCCAGACAGGTTATACAGGTTTATGCACTGTAACTGACAGAATTATCTGGGAACACAGAATGAGAGGATGGGATATTTGTTCATTTGTAACAAGTAACACCCATTTTACGTTGCATTCAGGATAAGATTCTGCATCTGGTTATTTACATCCCTAATTTCTGAATATTTGAAGATTCTACTTTTACTTACGTGTAGGTGAGGTATAACATAAAGCATGCAGTGTCGTGTTCATAATTAACTGTAAAATGCCCTTTTGCTTCTTCCGACCATTTGAAATTTGAACAAAATGTCAAACTATTTCAAAATCCTTTGCTCTTGTCATTTGAAAGGAACACAAATCCTGTGAACTCACTTCTGTTTCGAAACAGAAAAGAGCACTTTCGGTGAAAGTGAATAGCACTTTTGTCCTCTGACAATATTGGGTGTTTAGGATTCTGAGCTCTTTGCTTTTTGTGATTCAGCAGGACTTGCAGAATCATGATGGATGGCTGAAGCACCGTCCACTCTTTCCTCCATATGTCTTCTTGATTGCATTGAGGTTCAGTTAGCACAGTGAAGGACTAGATATATAATACACTAGTATACAGCTGAACATATAGCTATGATGATGAATAGTGGGATTTAACTTCCCTTAATAAGACAAATGAGTGAAATCTTCCTGGCTTGTACCTATTAATTGACACTTATTGATCTGGTACAAAAGACTGCATTGCATGTGGTCTTTTCAACAGCAGCCTGATTTGTCTTATTGTTCAGTAAAGCGATACAGTGAAGAATGCAGAAGAATGACTGGCCAGGAATGAGCTATAAGTCATCTGCACAGACAATGCAAATATTGATATATGGATGAAATGGTATTCAGGTACTATGGGAACTGTACTCTTCAGTTTAGTTAAAGAAGGTGAATAGGAAGCACTTTGGCTTAGATTGTATGTATTATTTTGTTAATCACAATGCATGCATTATTGATGGTGACAGTATGAGGCAATCCCTCAACACTGTTTCTTTAACATCTCAATTTTACTTAAGAAATTAAATTTATAGTTTACTGTTGTTTTCTCTTAATCTACTATGGTAAAACTCAGGAGCTTCAGTCATGGCCTAGACTAAACAGCTGCAATTAAATCCATTGGACTGGCCGTGCAAGATTCAATGACTTCTTATCTGCAAGCTGTAGACTTGTCAGATGAACAGCCCTTAAATTGTGTTTCACAACTGCTGCTTGTGAGTAGCTACTAAACCTTAGTCTCAACTTTCAGGTAGGGAGTCCAGCACCTCTTGTCTCGCTTTTGTCTTATCTGCTTATTTGTGAGTAAAAATAAAACCAAAATAAACAGTATTTGGGGGTATCCCTTTGAGGGGGGAAGATTCCTTTCCTTCCCAGCTCCTATAAACCCAAAACCTCACATCATGTTTTAAAAGCTCTCATGTTTTGAAAAGTGCAGTTGTACTGGTAGATCAGGTAAAATTCTTGAGTTTGAATAAAAGTTTTGGAATCAATGCCTCTACTCCTGGGTAAGTGGGGTATTAGTATTAACCGCTCAGCTGCTGCATCTTCATTGCCATCCTCCTTTTTCCTGCAGTGAAGCTTGTGCTCTTTTCTGCACAGTTGTTTGGTTTCCACAGGGGCAATGGAGCGTGACTCTTACTTAAATTAGGCTTGATGGTTAGGGAGCTGTTCTGAAAGGCACGAAGCATCTCAGGTGAAAAAAGATTTGAAACATAGCTGCTCACCTCTGGGATAAATGTTCTGAAAAGTAGGTCCACTGCTGCATGTTTTCATGAGTTACATTTGGATGAAGAGAAATGGAAAAGTTTGCTAAGAAAAATATAAAGCTCAAAGGGTCTTACAAAATAGGCAAGTCATCCTGCCTCTGTGCAAATAATAAATAATTAAGTGGTTTAAAAAACAAACAACCAATACTAAAACTAATTTTTTTTTTCCTATATAGACTTCACTGTATAACTGCTTAAACAAGGTGGAATTTTTTTTTTTAGCACTGATCAAAAAACTTATTATCACTATAATCTCTGGCATACCTCAGCATTACTTCTTAGCATTTTCATCAGTGGTTACAATGACAAATTGAAATTGAAATGTATGCAAATCTCTATGTTGAGAAGCAAAAAAGAAAAACACCTCCTGTTTTGTTTTGTTTTTCTGGTCTTTTCTCCTGAAATTAAGTAAATTTTCACTTTTTTTTTTCCAAGTGGGTAGAATACTTTCTTTCAGTAGTGTACTAAACCTATGAAATGGAACACTTGCCAGGAGCTTTTCAAAACCATAACTGGCTAAACCCAAAACTGGAAAGTATTCTGAGTGAGAATCACAGGCTGATGACTCAGAGTTCTTTTATATCACTGTTGATTCTAGAATACAATTTTCTTCTTGTTTTTATTTATTTCTGTGTGTTAGGGGCCTAGCTCTAGTTCCACTGGAGTGTGAGATGCTCTCCACTTAGAAAGACACTACAGCACTGCAATTTGTGTTTGTAGCCTCCTGAAACACTCTGCTAGAAGCTTTTAGCAAGGATTGCATCACTCCTACATGTATCTCTCTTTATATTTCTAACCAGATAATATAATATCTTGTGAAGTTTTTAGTTTCTAATGGAGACTGCAAAAACACTAAGAACTGTGCAACTTCTAGAACGTGCACCTTCAATAGTAGGTGAAGAGTCGTGTTAAGAGATATTAATTCATTTAAATACACTAAGTCATTACCATATTGTAAATGTGGATTTATAATTATAATACCTTTGAAGTAATTTTGGCCTAATTATGATTTCAGCTCAAAATTACCTCAAACAGTATTGCTTCTTTGAAAGGTTTGTTTACTAAAATGATGCTCATTTTGTAATTTGAATTGTAGATGACATAGGTTCCATAAAAAAATCACTTTAATAGTTACTTTCAGACCACTTGTTAGTGTGAAGAATTCTGATACTGGTTCACAGTGACAATAGAGATTTGCCCAGAAATGATGCTGAATTAATTTTAAGATAGGAGGGGTTTTTAAGTTTTTTTTGTAATTACACTAACTGAAAAATCTTATATTTTCCTAATAATTTTATTCAAGGTTAATGTTAATTCTACGTGAAAAGCCACAAGCTTTCAGCTGAAGCCTGAGAGGATTTTTTTAATTTTCAGGTCTTGATTTTTGAAGACTAAAATCCAAAAGACTTGACTGCAAAATTACAGCAATAAAAGTGAATCATTTTATTTAAACTCTTTGAAAAGTTTGGTAAATTTTATATTGGAAACATATTTTCTGTGAAGAATACTAAAGTCACAGTGAATTTCTAAATGCTTGTGGAAGTTAGTGTTTATTAGTATTAGATTCTGCCACTCACACAAAATCTTATCTGAACAAAATTTAAACGGCTGCTTAAGACAGACTTCTATAGATTTAAATGCTTTTGGTTTTGTTTTTTGACTGCAACTGGGATTATTATTTTTTTAATCTATTGTTTGTAAGTGCATAGTTTATTTTCTCCAAAAGTCACCTGTGCATTAAACTACTTAAGTAAGACTCAGTTTCAGCTGTGGGAGGGTGGATGGGTGGGTATGATCTTAGGGATGTGTGGAAATCAAATTTCTTGAACTGATTTGTTCTGAAGTTCTTCAAAAACCTTTTCTAATTTGCATGTCACGGTCTGTTTATGAAATAAAGTCATCTCGGCGCTCTCCCTTACAGGCTTCAGCTCAGTGGTAACACACTGGAGGATGGGATCAGAAGTGCAGATCCATGGCATGGGGTCGTATTCATTCTTTCTCTGAGATTCAGAAGGAGACTTTGAATTGCAATTTGCAATTTGAATTGCAATTTCATCCACTGAATTTGGGACCTGTGGAGTCTCTCTAAGCTATTCTAATTTATAGATATGTGATTTGCTTTTCATTAGATTGCCTTGAAGCCCACATACAAATCTGTATTTGATGGTCTCATAGAACATAACTGATTGATGACAAGAGGCTGAGTACATTTTTGTGCTGACAAGTAGGTTGTGGAATCATATAAATTGCTACAAAAAATGGATGTCAGCAGAGCTGGCATAAGAGAAACAACCCTAAAATGGATAAATATGATTCTGGTAGTTTTGCATGTGCTAAATTCAGAGAGAAGGTTTCATGAAGAGTGGAATGGAGAGTAGCTCCTTTTTTCTGTTGATGTGAATGAAGTAAAATTGCATTAATTACTTAATAATGTATTGTTACGGGGTGATGAAACAAAGAAGTGTGTTTAAGTGATTTCTTTTATGGCAAGGGCCATTTATGCTCTGTCAAAATGTTGTCTTTACAATTGCTACAGTGCAACTACATTTCCTTTCTGGATCTCCAGAAATCTGAAGATGATGGAATAAAGGACACTGCATTAGTTTGCTTAACTTCCAGCTTATTGCTCCCTAGGGGTGATTAGACACAGCAAATGTGTCTATAGTAGCTGTTGAAGTTGTGGAAGACCAGATTTTCATACACTCTGCATTGTATGCTTCAGGTGTGACATCAATGAATGGTAAAATTGGATCAGATTTTGTGCAGACCAGTACATGTGTGCAGCAGCCTAGACAGGTTCAAGATGTTTCAGAGTGTCTCAGCCAAACTGGCTGGATGGCAGCCAGGTGCCCAGCTATTGCACCTTGAATGCACCTGGTGTATTTGCATGTGGACAAACAAGGGTATGAGAGAACCAAAACCAGGGGAAGCCACAGCTTCTTCTCTGCCTTGAGGCTGTAACAGTTTAGTGGAGATCCTGTGAAGCATTGCTCCAGAGCATAGCTTTTCATTCTGGTCGTGTTGCATGCTTTGGCAGGCAGTGAGGAAAGCTCTTCAAACTGGTGGCCACATCACTCATAATCTGTGGGTGAGGAAGAAGTTGAAGCAGTTGTCAAGTTTGTAACTTTTCCATTACTGATTTGACTCAGGAGATGCCTTAAAACAGGTCTATCAGTGAAGGTGGGAAAAAAAATAAAATCTTTAAAGCCATTGAAAGACATGATGAAAACATTTTGAGGCAAACAACAGTTAAATCAAGCCGTCTGTTGTGCTGAAAAGAACTACACCAAATCTAAAGTAGAGGTGGAATACTTTTAAAAATACCTTTTGGAGAAGATGTTGGGGGGGATTTGGCTGATGATTTTTGTTTGTTTTCTGTTTCTGTTTTAAAATTGACTCGTCTTCTTTGCTAAGTGATAATATTTCACAGTCAAATTATTTTTTTATAGTATAACATGAATAACTCATTACTTTTAAAAGCTCTGATGGATGGTTTGAATTTTGGGAGTAGATAGAAATGATGCAACCCTGAATTTTTGCACAAGCAGTTGAGAAAGAGGGGCTTGTAAAAGATTCTAATATCTCCAACCATAAACAAGAAAACAGATCGTGTTACTATTTACCTTACAGGTAATAGTCTGAAGAAACATTCTGCCTGGGTGCAGTTGCTGAGGCAGTCTGGGATTTTAATGACTCAGGTTGCACTGCAATTGTGGATATCTGGACCAAAAATCTCATTGTTGTCTCAAATTTGCATGTGTTCAGTCAAGAACAATAGGAAAGAAATATTGCATACTTTGAATATTTTTTCTTGACAAAAAAAAGGCAGTATTTAGAAAGAATAACTGGTTACACAGTCTTTTAAAAGTGTCAAATTAATACTTAGTGAATGACAGTGTGAGCAGATTACTCTTTGTGGGTGTTAACCTGATGAATGCTGCACCAGGCTAATTAATCCATAGGCACTCTAAATGTCTGTGGGAGCAAAGTTAATTAGCCAATTTGAATTGATAGGTTTGACACCAAAAGATGAATCATACTGGCTTCATGAGTAGAGCAGCTGATATACTGTAAGATATTATCATTTTATATCTCTGTATATTGGGAGCTTCTTGTAAAGAGAAAAATGAGAAAATATTTCATAATCGTTTCTCCTTCCATTAGTAACAGGAACAGTTTATGTTAGTGTAGAACATATATGAAACTATGGTCTGGATCACTGCACTTATAGTAATACAGATAATACTTTGCCTTAGCAGTGTGGAATATACAATGGAATCTATACCAGAGATTATGGATATGAATATTTAACAATGACATTGGTAGAGGACAATATGAATAACTAAGAAAAACTTATAATTACTAGTATTATTTTGACTGTATTTGGAGCTTAAATATTTTCCAATTAATTTTTAAACCCTAGGCCTTCAACAATTAATTTTATGTACTGATTCAATTTATGGTGTCCTAACTGCCCTTCATCACTTTTTCCCCTGTATAGATTTATTCATTACATTTCATAATTGTAATATGAATCTGTTGTTGTTTTGTTAAAAAAGAAACAACAGAAAAAAAAAACTCAACCAACCAACCAAAAACAAACCCACAAAAAAACCCACAAGCAAACAACAAAACCACAACTAAAAAAAAAACACCCTCAAAAACCTTGAAACCAGGATTTTGAAGGGTGGAGTGCAAATTATGAAAGACTGCTGAGAGCACATAATGTACTTATGCAGATTAAACTAGTTCTCAGAGTGATTCTTGCAAGTTAAAAGAAATGTAGAGATAAAATGTAAAGGCTCCATAGTCCGTTTGAAATCAAATTTGAATTGCTTTCAAACTTTTAAAACCCCTCTTTTGTTTCACTTTTCTAGAAGTCTAAATTGCATGTTTTTTCTTCAAGATATAGTACATTAGATATTAGACTTTTTAAGGTGAAATGACCTTTGGATTTGCATTGCCTGAGAAGATGAATGACCTTTGCTACTTGCTTTCATCAACTCGTTCTAACCACAGTATGGTTGGGTATTCAACATGTTCCTTTTGGGTATCTCCCTCTCACTTTCCATACTAATCTAATAATATGGCGGAAAACCTATGCTGCAGAAAAATATTAAAATCAAGTATTAAAGTTTCCTTAGCAAAAAGGAAGGTAGAGCATTTTACCCTTGACTGCCCAAAGCAAATAGAAATATTGAACAAGTCAGTTTTTGACATGTAGGTCATAGGTAGGTTTACCCACTTATCTACGTGTTACATTCACTGGAAGATGGGAAGTCATGTGTCTGACAAATCTTTTATTCTTCTAGTGACAGAGTTTATGTAACTGACAAGAGTCACCTTTCTTTAAATCTACAGGAGAAAATACATTTGTGGTGAATCTCTAGATTCTCTAGAAGTACTCTATGCAGCTGAAGAATTGGACTAAAATCTGGATAATGTGATTCATAAAGAAAAGAAAGGGAAAAGTTCATCAGTTAGAAATCCCTGCTCTCCAACAAAAAAAACAAACCAAAATTAATTTAAAAAAGGAATTATCCAACACTTGAATATAAAAATTGCACACCTACCTGGAAGACCAATATACTCATGTAGTCCAGCTTCTTCATATGGACAAGTGTGGGGGGGCAGGGTTTGGTTTTGGTTTTGCTTGTTTGTGGTTTGCTTTGGGTTTGAGGTTTTGTTTGTTTGTTGTTGGTTTTGTTTCGTTTTGGGTTTTGTTGGTTTCGGTGTTTGTTTGTTTCTTAACAATCTCAGATTAATTTAGATTGCATATATATGAGTGACTTTTGTATGCAAGACTCTATTTTTTTTTCATGGAACTGCAATAAATTGCTTTGACAAAAAGAGCAGGCACTGAAGTGATGATTCTCTTGGCTTCTCCTCCATGCACCATCTGCGTTAACCCACTGTAAGATGTGTTTAGTTCTGCTAGGTAGAATTGGAGCATATCTCCTGCCTCAGAAGACATGCTGAAAGCATGTATAATTTGTATTTTGCTATGCTTCACTTTAGAGCATATATTATGCTTTTGTTAATCTATGATGTTATTCCTTCTTCTTCAAGAAGGAAAAAAAAAAAATTGCCTGTAGTGTATTCCTTAGCTGTGAAGCTCTACTGAAAGACTCTGTGGGGTAATGCACATGTCAATGCATTTTATACAGCTGTGCTTACTCTTGGAAAGAATGTAGAAGTTTCTATATTCGAAGGGTATAATTTAATACCCTTTTTATAATGGATGAGAAGTTATCATGTGTTTGTTTACTGTATTCTTAATGCTTTAAGGTGGGATGTGAGAAATTTAGAGTTGATAAAAACCTTGGAGATCTCTACTTTACCTAAAATTATCACTGGAGAAAAAATAATAACATACACAAAACAAACAGCAAACCAGATGTGTCTAGAGTCATATTCACAACTCAGTGGATCTGATAACTCTTCTGAAATTGGTAGAACAAAAATTTATATTAGCTGAGAACCTGGCTTCTCTGTCCCTGATTTCATTTACTTTTGACTGTATTTTGAGAGTGTGTTTTTTCTATTTGTATACAGAATGCTTTCATGGATGAGCATGGAGGTGAATCTAAGGGAGGGTTTATTTACTTATTTATTTATATATATATGTATGTGTTGGGGGTGTGTGTGTTCCAGAAATAATTATGCATGAAAATGTGTTTGTCTGTATGAGAAGACAAAATGAAGGTCATTATTTTACTAATGCTTTGACTATGGAAAAAAAAAGTCTGTGCAAAGAATGCAAAAATATTTTAAAAGCAGCTTGTCTCACAATTTTCTTAATAATATGTAAACACTGTTGTATTCATGGGGGACACACAACCATGAAAACTACTAGAATTCTTCAGTCATACTTCCATAAGAGTTGAGATAATGATCAATCATGCTGAAATGCATTACCTGAACAAAGTTTGTATGGGGCAACCAGAACCTCTGCTATCTATCAATGGAGCTGGAAATAGGATTTTGTTTGTACTGAACCATGAAGGTAAAGTACATTAATGCTGTCAGAGGTATACTCTTCATTACAGTAAACTGTTTACCCTTCCTCTGGACCATCTTCTAAAATATGTTATGGAGTGTGAGCCAGGCATTATGTAGTGTCATTCAAAACTCCAAAAATCATCTATAGTGCGAGTCACTAATCACTGGCAGTATATTTCTTGATACGGGAATTTCAGTGATTTCCCCTTGAACATTTTGGAAGTCTTCAGAGTCTTCAGTAGGATTTTGAGTTACCTAAAAGTTCTGTCCAATTATAATTCCATTGATTTCAGTGGTTCAATCAATATAAAGATGTATTGGATCTCATGGTAGATATTGACCTTGGCTTCACTCAGTCACTGTGTAACTTTTAGTGCAACGAATCATAACATTTGAGAAGGATTTTGCCTCTGTAGAGCTTTGGGCAAATTTATGATCATTTTTGGTTAGAGGAATGGAAAAAGTCCAGTTCTACTGCCTAGATCTGACCTTGGAAGGCCTAAAAGAGGTAAAAGCGAATAGAAATAAAGCAGAATATTTTTACTTTTCATTCACATTTTAAGTTTAAATGTAAACCAGCAAGGAAAACTTTGAATCTTAGAAATGTTATCATAGTACAATGATGAGATTCAGGTAGTCTGTTTTTATAGGTCAAGGAGAAGAGAGACTATCCACAGCATAAACTCATCTGTTTGGCAATTGTCCAGGAAGTGAAAATCCACTTCTCTTTAGAATTAGTAAGAGGACGGTAACCTCATTTCATTTATTGCGTTCTGTGCATCTTCACTCTTTCTCTCTGATCAAATAGAGGTCATCTCTTTGATTGGAGGTAAGAATAGTTAGTGAGAGGCATATTATCCACCTTTGCTCATGCAATTGAAAAGCAGTTTTCTGAAATGTGAGCTTCCTCAAAAGAGTTCTTTTTGTAATTATTTTTTTTTCTGGAGAGAATGGATCAATAAACAGATTTTTTTATTATTATTTATATGTATATTTTTTTTTAGGTTTGGGCATAAAGTTAGCATTGTTTAACCTATAGCAGCTGTGACTAACCATGGCTTTTGACACTGAAAAAGTACTTTGCAGAGGAAGAATATGAAGAAAAAGAAGATAGTAAAGCCACAACAGATGAGTAAGCATTTACCCAATTCTCTGTACAGGTTGATAATTAATAGTTTGTTTCATACTGAGTCCTTGCAATAAATGTTAGAAAAGTTTTAGCACCTTTTGATAAAGAATTTTCAGAGTATGTGACAATTTATTTTTTTTCCCCTTTATAGTAACTATTGGCACAGTGCTCACAGAAACATTTACTTCCCAGCACTAAGCTTGCAATTTGAAATTTCTGATTGCTTTTAGGTGTTGCTTTATAATGTACTGCAGGTGGCTGTAGAGAATTCTCGCTTCTGAGTCAATAGCAACATGCTGTCTGAAACTGTACTACTTAAACAGTAGCAATCGGTGGTGTAGATTTGTACAAGACAGAAGCCTAACCCCCTGTTACACTATGTAGTATAAAAAAAAATGAACAGAACAAAAAAGACCCCAGGTTCTGCCAAAGCAAGTTCATCTGGTGGGATGATGGTAAAATTGCATGTGTGTGCATGTATGTGATGGAAATAGGGGGGGAAACTGGGCAGTGACAAACTAACCTAATTTTCTTCTATGAGAAGGAGGAAGGCTTATGGATTAAAAACTGACAGCAAATACAGAATGTTTCAACTCAGTTGCTTGATAGTCTCTCTTGATTTTCCTCACGAACCAGTTAGGGGAAATATAGTCTAGAAAAATGTGTTACAAAGTATATTCACAACCAGCTGAAAAACTGTACCAGCAGAGAAGTAATGATTGATTTGCTGTCAAAGTGAAGACTGACAGTATATAACAACCTGTGATTCTGCAGAAGTCTGGTCTGACATTTTCTTTTTTCTTTTTCTGTTTTTTTTTCTGTTTTTTTTTTTTTTTTTTTTTTTTTTTTTTTTTTTCTTTTTTTTTTTTTTTTTTTTTTTTTTTTTTTTTTTTTTTTT